>JAJOOO010010909.1:0-66791 GCA_029582685.1 Solanum piurae
AATTTTTTAATACAAATACAAGATCTACGAAAAAGCTAATGGATTCGTTCGAACCCACAAATCCCACTTAATTCCGCCTTTTTACATATATAGTAAAATTAATATGGTGTAACTAACTTATGATATGTACTCCCTCTATTCCTATTTATATGTTATCATTTTAGATTTCGCGTCCTATAAGAAACTAAGTAAGTTTACTATTGTACCCTTTATTTAGTATTCTCTTGAAGTCAATTTTTCAATCAATAACCTAAATTAATTTAGTTCGACTAATTAAATTGACCATTATGTTGAATATGAATTTATCATTTAGTTTTCCTATGTTGGTTAAATTCGTACTTTCAAGGCTAATGACTCTCAAAGTAAAATAGAAAGGATAATGTTATTTATGTATTAATTTAAAAAAAATGACAAGTGCTAAAGACCATCTATTTTTAATAAAGAAGACATATAAATAGGAACATAAAAAGTATTAACCTTTAAATAATAAATATTTATAGCTAATCTTCGTATTTTGCGCAAAATACAAAACCCACACTCTTAACTACTATTAAGTCGTGGCATATGACATTTGTATTCATTAACGTATTTGTTCACAATTTCTCTCTCAATATCCCACAATCAAGAGCGGTTTCCTCTTCATTTTCATAATCACGAATTCACGATTTTCCTACAAAAATCGTGGTTAGGTAAGATTATTGGTAGTTTTTCATTTTGTAAGTATAATTTTTTCATGACTTTTTCTTCAACTTCAATTCCAAACATTGTTCGACTTTTTGAAAAAGATAACAATTTTCCATATCAACGGACGATATGTGATACTGTAACGACCTGATTCCGTCGTTAGGGAAAAGTCAATAGGGAAAGAATTGGGGTCAGAAAACTTTTTGGCAGTAACTTGGAATTTTCTAACCTAGTCTAGATTTGGACGAAATCTGAGTCAGTGAGGTTTAAGGAAATCTGGTAATGAATGAGAAATCTAATTATGAATTTGATAACATGAGTAGAAAACGTTAAGGAACCTGTACGACTTTACAGAATTGAATTCGGGCTAGTGAAACTCCTGAAACTGGTCTTAGCGTGAAATGGTAGTTTTTGAACGTCATGGGTTGAAGGTATGTTGTGAAATGTGGATTTGGAACTCAAATTCCGACTCTTTGTCTCCGTATAAGCCGTTGTGGCAAGATTATTCCCGCCAGGGTGGGGCTGCTGTGGGTAGACAGGGTCCGCCGTAGCAGGCCAGTCGCGACTTAAGTTGGAAATAAACCCCAAAAATGTTATTATTCTGCAAGTTTCGTTCTTGAGAGCTAAGAGACGACCCAAGGCTTTTTCTTGAAGGTTTTCCACCTCTTCTAGCACTAAAGGTAAGAATTTTACTCCCTAATTCGTATTTCGATCTGTAGAACTTAGATTCTTGGATAATTATTGTTGGGGGAAGGTTTTGATCTGAAATTAATGGTGGAAAAAGCCCTAAGTTGGGTATTGGGATCTTGGGTTTGGCCTAGGGTTGATAATTTTGATTGTAATCCAGGTAATTAGGCCTTGTTTATTGATCCTTGCATTAATTATTTATTTTTACACCATGAACAAGCGGAAGGAATCCGGAAAGGGAAGATTCAAGTGCCTTAGAGGGATTCAAGCTTGGTTTCGAGGTAGGTGATGGTTTGATTTCATGTTTGTGTGATTTATGTTAGTAATTGCTTCATTGTAATGCATGTATGCGAATATTGCACGATTGATCACACCTAATGTAAATGAGTATGAACGAATGATTGTATGCCATGAATCAACACTTGATTGTATGATTTTGAGAATGTATATTGTGATTGTGGCTTGTTGAATGGATCGGATGTCACATTCCGACACACTACTTGGATCGGATGTCACGTACCGACATATATATTGGATCGGGTGTCACATTTCGACACACTAACTTAGATCGGGTGCCACGTTCTGGTGCATATATGGGATCAGATGTCACGTACGACACACTAATTGGGATCGGGTACCACGTTCCGGTACACTAACAGTTTGGGTATGGATTCCATGAGAGGACCATTGAATTGAGTTCCATAAGAGGACCATTGACTTGTCATATATGAGTATTATTGAGAATGTGGAATTGTAAGTTGCTCCTGAATTGATGACTGATATTGTATATGTTCTGTATATGCGTGTTTACTGTGTTGTAACTGCTTATTTATGTTTCGCTACTGGAATAGCCACGTGATCCTACCAGTACATTGTGGTTGTGTACTGATACTGCACTTGCTCTTTCTTTGTTGAGTACAGGGCACCTTTAGGTGGCTACTGACAGACCTCATTTAGGAGACCACTAATCGAGACCGGATTCAAGGGTGAGCCAGTTCTTTCAGGCTGACATGGATCCTTCATATTTGGTTTAGTCCATTCTGTTCGGACTTAGACATTGCTTAGTAGTTGTTTAGTTTCGGGATTGTACCCTTTTTTCTTAGACTTGTCGTTAGTAGAGTTTGGTACATTGACTTTCAGGTTCTAGGGCATGTTCTTCCATATTAGTTTGGTTAGTTTTATTAAACCTTTGGAGTTTATGGGAACTCTATATGATTTCTGCATTTAAACCTGCTTTTGTATCTTTAAATGTCTAGTTTTGGGGTTAGTTGGTTAGTAGTAATGGTTCTCCCACCAGGGTTAGTGTGGGTGCCAATCACGATGGTCTGGATTGTGACAGATACTCTCCAGATATAAATATAAAATGATGTAATGCAGTTGTATATAAATGATGTAATGTAGATATCAAATGATGTAATGCAGTTGTATATAAATATAAAAACTCAAACAAGATTGGTTGAATCTCACAAGGAAGAGGTAGAAAACTATAACGATTCAAAACTAGAGAGAAAATTATTGGAACTTGAACTCCAAAAACTAACTAAAATGAACAATAACATCGAACCTCTAGAAAATAAACTTATAAAAACTATTTATAATGCTTCACAAAGTTGAAATCCTTAAAATATCAACTACTCTACCGATTCTCTTTGTGATTATCTCGCGATCCATGTTTTAAAACAATGTTTTAATTTAAAACACATAAAAACTTATAAACTTTAAGTAAAAGATATAAGATATGCCCTAATTTCAATGCATAATAACAACACCCCAAACTTGAAATATATGTTTGTCCACAAACAAGTCATACATGACTTTCTACTATCACTATGACTACACAAAAATAAGTTAGTTGTCTATCATGGTTTTAATAAGTTGCTACTAGCATTCACTTTCAAAGCATATTTGGCCCGTCAATTTTTAGCCTTTTGAAAATGCATTGACTCGGACCAAGATTTCCTGATTTGAGACCGAACCTTATCCCCACCCTAATTCGAGATTTGATGCCCAACCCTAAAACCCTCCCAAATGTGAACCTAATATCAACCTACAACGGATCCTTGAATCATAATCCAACCCCTAATCTTGAACCAACATGAGACCTAACTCTGAATCAACAAATTAAAGGACAAATCTCTGTCTATCTCTAGGCCAAGTTATGAGTTTGTGTTAGGGTTGGGGTTGGTGATATGTTGAAAATGGACAAGACATTTGAATTTTTTAATAATTATAAATAAATGTGAGTTAAATGTATGCTAAAAGGGCAATATTTGAAAAAGGACAAGAAATTATTATGTTATTTAAATAGATTTTATGCCTTTTGTATAACAAATTGAACCAAGACAAAAATGTAGTTAAATGTATGCTAAAAGGGCAATATGGTGAAGTGTCGGATGGGCCACCACTTGTTTGGTGGACCGTCAACCTTGACATAAGTTGAAACAATGGATGAATTTTTGTGGAGCTGCATGACAGACCTTCACACCTACGACGGTCCATCAAGACAACCACTAGAGAAGTAATTTGTGCACTATTTTCTGGATCAAGGTGACCGCCCCGACGACGGACTGTCACACTTGCAATGGGCCATCCACTTGGACATTAGGTGCATAATGAGATTTCATATTTCATTATGTAATTTTGAATTTCTCCAAACTATAAATATTATCTTCTAGGTTTTATTTTAGCATCATTCGTTCTAGCAAAGGAACAAAGAATATTATATGTTGGTTTGAAGCTTTTGAGTGATTAACTTGGTTTTGAATTTCAAATTTTGTTTCTTGTCTTAACTATTGTTAGTTGAATATTTTTTATGAACAAAAATTCACTATTGGTTTTAAATACTATGAGTGGCTAAAACCTACAACTTGAAATTGTGTAAACCATATCGATTTGATGTTGCAAGGGTAATTAGCAGTGTAAATTATAATGATCCTATTGATCATTTTATATTTTTCTATGAAATTTATTGTTTTTCCTCCCGTGATTGATCCAGAGTCTTCTATGTTTGAGTTTTGAAGTTTGAGTTATAGTTGAGAATTTGGTAAGCTGAGTTTGAAAGGCTAGTTGTTAAGAAAGTAGTTTTCGGTGTCTTTTGAAGTTTCGAGTGGAATTCTGACGATTCCATCAGTCCCAAAATGTGAAATCTCATATGTGAGAGTTGTCGGTTTTAGTTTTCAAGTCTTTTTAAGGATTTAAGGTCCTGAGTTGTGAATTGTGGAATTTTAGCCTTTGGGATTGACTTTGATCAACATTCGGGGTTCTGATGTTCAGATCAGAATTCTGAGAGTCCCGTTAGATTCGAAGGGTAATTTTAGGCATGATTAAGGTCTTGGTTGATTTTTGAAAGGTCACGGGCTTGTTTTAACCTTTTTAGGTGTAAGTTAGTTTTTTGTGGTTTTCATGGATGTCGGGTCAAGAAGACCTCGTATTCGTATTTTGATCCATTGAGTCTAGAACGTTGAGTATAATTCATTTGCATATGTCGTTTGTGTACACGGGGTTCTAAACGAATCTCGAGGGTCCTTTTGATATTTTGAGAGTTGACTAATTTATTTTGTCTGAGTGTTGGTGTGCTCCACTTTTGCGAGAGATGACTCGCTTTTGAAAGGCTCACTTAGCGAGACTTGGATCACTTTTGTGAAGGGTCAACCTTCGCATTAAAGAAGCATCCATCGCTTAAGTGAAGGTCTGGTCGCAGAAGTGAGGCCCGCATTTTTAGCGGGGTTCGCTCAAGCAAACCCCTGATTGCTTGTGCGATACATGAGAGGGTTTTGGCCTGCAAATTTTGGGGTTTAAGTCCCATTTCACCAGTTTTTAACTTAGGGAACCTTTCATGGCGAATTTGAAAGAATTTTTTGTGCTAAATTAATTTGGTAAGTTTTCTTGATTCTAAATCTTTATTTTCCTTTGATTATTTATGAATTCATACATCAAAATGTGGGATTTTGGCAGGTAAATTGAAAGGTTTTTTAAGAACTCAAGTTCTTAGCTAAAGTGGAGATTTTGAACTGATTTTAAGTCTTTTTTCAAAATGGTTTTTCCCTATTGAGTTCCTAAAGTCTTGAGTAATATTTTTAAGTATTAAATTTCGAATTCAAACCTTAATTTTGGAATTGGGTATTGTGTTGATTGACCCACCTTTAAACGGAATTGTTGTGGGTGTTGTTTTTTCTAATGAGTGATTGTAAATACTTGCTTGTGCATAGATTGTGTGGCTTTGGAAGTGGTTTGGAAGGGGAAGACTCAACTTTTGGAGTGATTGTTGATTAATTTAAGGCAAGTGATCTCCTAAACCTTGTATTCTATTTCAATTCATATGCTTTCTTTGTTGCTTGTGTATTGGGAGTAATAGAGATGAGGTAAAGGGTTTAAGTTTCCACTTAATACATCTAAATAAATAAATAAAAAGGCTGAAATGAAAAAGGCTTTGTGATGAACATGATGATGTGAATTGTCTTATTGTGACCGTTGATTGATTGATTGATGAAATGTTTGAAAGCATGAATGTGGACTTGAATTGTGTGAATTGTTATCTCTGCCGTGTGGTATGATATTGCTTGTATGCGTTGATTGTGAACACTGTGATGAGACATGTGATGATTTATGATGTCGATGTCTTTGTCGACGAGTATTTTGATGCTGAGGTCTTTGCCAACGAGTGTTATAAAGCTGATGAGAAATGATTTCGGCTAGTGATTTGATATAAACCGTTGGGAAATAGTTCTGACTAGTGATATAAAGCTGATGGGAAATAGTTGTGACTAGTGATTTATATAAAGACGATGAGAAAAGGTTCTGGATAGTGATATAAAGCCGATGGGAAATGGTTCCGATTAGTTATGTGATATAAAGTTGATGGGAAATGATTTTGGCTAGTGATATTGTGCCGATGAGAAATAGTTCCGATAAAAGATTGATCATTGTGACTTAAAACATTTGATGCTTATGCGTTACTTACTTGTTGGTTGTGATTGATGTACTTGTTACGTGTAACTGAACTACTTGACATTGGGATTGACTTATTTAATTTGTTGAATTGTGAAGATTGAACTGTGTATATTAGGTCTTGTGAGTCGTATATTGTAGAATTGCTAGGTTGGGCTAATTTCTGTGCATGTTTTAGTTTGAGAAGGTTCGGTTGGAGTTTAAGGGGTATTCAATTTCTATCTAGTTGCTTTATTTAGTAGTTGCTTGTTGGATACCATGATGTTGGTACTCACCTCTTACTTCTACACTTGTGAAGGTTCCGAGCACGGACCAGTGTGATCTTATTCTTCTTCTCTTAACAGTTGAGGCTCGTTGAAGGATCTGAAAGATAGTTGTTTGTCATCCTGGCAGACCCTCTTTTCTTTTTTTCTTTTAAGCTTTGTTATACTTGAGAAACAAAGATTGAGACTTGTATTTATCTTTCGAACTCTATAATTTCATTAGTGGCTTGTACACATGAAAACCAAGATTTGGGGTATTGTTTAGAATGAATAAGTTTTTCACTTTGTCTTGTTCTTGATTTACTGTTTTCTGTATTTTCTTTCGTTATCGTTGGGTTGAGGTTGGCTTTTCTTTGTGAAAAGAAGATAAGTGTCATCACGTCCATTTTTGGGTCGTTATGAAATTGTATCAGAGCCCGAATTTCATAGGTCTCACGTGTGTACAATCCAAGTCTAAATAGAGTATTGAGGATTAGTACATAGACGTCTGTACTTATCTTTAAGAGGCTATAAAGATTGTTAGGAAACTTTCTTTTCCTTTTATTCATCCTTTCTTATCATGCGGGATTACCCTTGCGAGTGTTGAGTTGCCGCGTGTTATTTTGGTAGATGCTGAGGACCAGAGCTTCTGTTTCCAGTGGTAGAGGGGAGACAGTCCCTGAGCTTGTTGTTGAGGCTCCAGTTAGGGTAGAGGTAGGGCTCGAGCTAGAAGTTGTGCTCGTAGAGTAGCACCAGTTAAAGGTCGTGACCATGAAGCGGCACCAGCCAAAGGTAGTGCTAGAGAGGCTTCTCCTAAGCCACATGTTGAGGTTGCTGAGGATCAGATTCCTCTCGAGTTTGGAGTTACTTTGTTTCAGGAGACTTCGTTAAGGATGCTAGGTGTGCTAGAGAACATTTCTCATGGTAGTGCGACATGCACACTACAAGGTGCTCAGACGAGGGTAGGGGAATTGACCCCAGGTCAACAACAGACTCGGGGTATTCATGTTTAGGTGGACCAGCCACTAGGTTTCCTGCACCAGCTATTGGTGCACAGATTGCTCCTGATGTTATTCTGACAACGGCTGATTAGAAGTGTTATGAGAGGTTTCAAAAGATGAAACCACCAAAGTTTCAGGGTGGTAAGAGCGAGGATGATCACGAGTTCTTGAATTTGTTCCATGAGATGCTTGAGGCATTGGGTATGGTGGATGCCCGTGGTATCTGGTTTGGTGCAGTTCAGCTTCGTAGTCGCACCAGAGAGTGGTGGAGGACTTTTGAGAGGTCTAGAATAGTTGGATATTATCCGGTAGAGTGGATGTGTTTTCTAGTGCTTTCCATGGCCGCTTCATTCCTTGTAGCGTGAGAGAGGAGAGTAGTCTTAAGTTTGAGATCTTGACTCAGGGTGGTTTGTCTGTGACCGAGTATGAGGCTCATTTCGCAAGCTTTCTAGGTATGATATGACTATTGTTCTAGATGAGGCAGAAAGATATCGCTGGTTTGTAATAGGGTTGACTTTCTCCGTCAGATCTTATGTGTTCACGGTAGCCAGAGAAGGGGCTTTCTTCCAGTCCATTATGAGCACCGCTAAGGAGGCAGAGTAGATGGTTTAAGAAGAGTTTGGGGAGCCCAAAAGGCCCATTCTTCTGGTCAGGTTTTTGGTTCTTCATCTGGAGGCAGAGAGTTTTCGGTGTCGTGGACTGGTTCATGCTTCTACACCAGGAGCTGAGAGAGGGCATTCAACTCGAGGATCTCATATTTCTATCCGAGGTAACCATGGTAGTTCGTGTGGTTCGCACTAGCAATTATCTGTGTCGAGATCTTGTTATACTTGTAAGGATCCAAGTCATATGATGCGACAATTTCCTCTACAGACTCATTTAGGACCTCAACTGTAACACCTCGAAAATTTCTAAGTTAAGCCCAAACCATTCTTGAATTGCGTATAAGGTCGTACTGAGTAACTCTTAATTTTCTTAGGTGTTAAGGTAACTTCTTTAGTGTGGGAAATGATTTTTGATATCAATTAATGTCACTAGAAACTCCTAGCACAAAGTAGATTTGAAAGTTTCCTTACCAATTAAGTTTTGATGTAAGATTCTACTTGGGTCAACTTCAAACGACCATATCTCTTAGAATATAAAGATTTACGTGAGCCATAACCTATCTAATTAAAGGTATTTGAATCTACTTTCCAACGCCACTAATTTCGTGTCAATCCAATTTTTGAGTAAAAAGTTATGACTATTTTAGTAACTGGTGTAGTGCAGTTCCGTTTTAGCCGCGGAAATTTTTTAAATAAGGTAATTTTTTTCTCCTTATACCACTAGGAAAACCTTAAAAACGGATTTCTCAACTCCTATAAAGCCCAAAACAATTCTATTTCCACCTTTTAATCCATCATTCTCTTCTCTCTCACACCCTAATACAAAACCCTAAGGAAAAATCAAAATAAAAGACTCCATTCATGATTCTTTTAATCTTTTCCAAGATTCTTTCCATATTTTTCAAGATTCTTTCCATCTCTTTCAAGATTTTTTACATCTTTTTCAAGATTCTTCTTCAAAGTAAGTTGTTCTCCAAGAATTCCTTCTTTCCAACTCAAATTCCTCCATACAATTATTGATCACTAATGGAAATAATAATTCTTGGCCATAGAGATTTCAAGAAACTAATTCAAGAATTTCAAGAAAGGTTTTCATGATTTTTCTCATTCAAGCTAGGTCAAGTCAAGTCTCCATTAATTCAAGCTAGGTAGGCTTTGTAATCAAGGTATGATGGTTTATTCATTCATGGACTCCTTTTATCCATGAAGCCCCATGTACCCCCCCCCTAATTTAGAAGAAGAATTCCCCAAGTCAAATTAGGGTTTCTTCTAATGTTATGGATTATGATCCAATAGAGTGGATTATGAACGTTTATGATTGTTTATATTCGTTTATGATAGAATTGCATGTTTTAGTATGATTATACATGTATCCATGCTTAACCTATGATTCCAAGGTGAATTTGATATAGTTGGGTTTATGCCATGAAAGGGAAAATTGGAAATTTAGAAGTAATCTTCTAGAATTGATGAAATATATTGTAGACTTCTTGAGAATTAAGTAAATAGATATGAATTGATTGGGGCTAATGTATGCATGATGGACTATGATCAGTAGCGCTTGAGATTGGGAAATATAATGAATGTGAATTGTAGATAGGATTGTTGTGGAAGGTTCACCCACATGATCTACCCTATGTATGTATGTATAATGTGAAAGATTTTCTCACATAGAAATTAGAATAATTCTAGGTTGAAAGACTTGCTCACATATAATGAATCAAAGAATGTATGAACTATGATAGCTTGAAGTTGTGATATATGATCCCTTCATGAATAACTTGACTTGGTGAGACAAGACCAAGCATGGTAGCTTGAGTTAATAAAACTCATGAACATCCTTGGATTGAGTAATCGTACCCTTCCAATGTAGCTTGAACTAAGCACAACAGAATGCTTTGCATGGCAGCTTGACTTGGCGAGGCCACATCATTACATGGTAGCTTGGATTGAGCAATAGTACTCTTCCTTGATTAGATTAAATTTGCATAGTAAGGTGCTTTCCATGGTAGCTTGGTCTAGCATTGTAAAATGATTTTCCTTGGTAGCCTTGAATTGCTAAATCATAACTGATGTTTGTGTAATCAAGACACAACTTCCAATACAAGTGTCTACGATAGTGCAATAGTATAATAACCCAACCAAGGGTTGGGGTCGAGTCCCAAGAGAGTGGTGATGAAAATTAATAAAAAAATAAAATTAAGTTCTAATTAGTCATAGCTAAAAATATTTTCGAATATAAACATGCTAAATCTAAGGAGGTGACACAAGTGTCAATTATCAATGGGGATTTTCACAAGTAAACAAAAACAACAAAAACAGAGAAAATAAAGAAGGATACTAATATGGAGACGAGATTCTTGGGATGTGATAGGAATACATGATAGACTAAATCATTGGGTACATGCTTTTGGTAGTAAATTCATTGAATACTTGTGACTAGGCTAGACTATAGTGGGGATAAATTCTCTCTCGCGCAACTTACCCCGGATCAAATGGGTTCCTCTCGGACACCCACTTGCCGCATGAAGAACAACCTCCGCCTTAGCCCACTCACTCACTCGAGCTGAGTGTGTGGGAATGAGACTAGGGTTCACTCTCTCGAGCTGAACCTCATGTCGACCCACTCCCACCGACCATCAATTTAGTAGTCTTAGTTTTACGACCTCTCTCTCTCGCAAGCCGAAAAAACAAAGGTGAAATCGTATTTGCAACTACAATTTCATTAAGTTCCACCACAACTACTAAACAAAATCACATCAAAACAACAAATAAGCCACCAACAAGCAAGACCCAACAGATAATCTAACCCATATTCACAAAATCACACCCAAAGAATTGGGGTTTTAGCTAGACATGCTAAAGAGATAAAAATTTATACCAAAATGAGTTTGCATTATGATGATTTAAGTCTCAAAACAAGTCAAGAGTGTTAGATCCACAAGACCCAAGTCCAAAACCTTGGAGTTGAAACCTTTTGAGCCTTCAAGTTCTTCAAAACCCTCTCCAAACTTAGAACTCAAAAATAGAAGAAAAGTCTCAAAAATTACTGTTCAAAACTAAAAATTCGATACTAAAATAATAATTCTCAACGAGTATTTATAGTTTTCAAAAATTTATGCTACAACAGATCATTCGGCGTTAGTCGAGATCGCCGATCAACTCGGTGATCCGCCCTTTGGTAGGTTTCATCGCCGTCGTGTTCTATCCTTTAGCATTGTCGTGTTTGGATCATTGGGCGACATAGCACTGCTTCGCGGAACTTCTTGGTGACACGCCGACTGCTCTTTCTCTCTGCAGATTTGATCCTTTCCTTCAAGGCTCAGCACACTGAAACAAAAGGCGATCTCCAGGCTCATCGGCGACTCGCCAACTGGACTCGGCGATCCTCAGGCCTTCATTTCTTCGTTCTTTCACCCACTTTTGTTTCTTTTTGCTAAGTAGTGTCCATGCTTTCCCTCAAACTCCAGATACCTAAAACTTAACGGTTTTCATCAGATATTGAGACAAATATGCATTTGAGGACACTAATTCTATCAAAATATAGCCCTAAATTAGTCCAATTTGTGGATTCATCAACACCCCCAACTTACACTGTTGCTTGTCCTCAAGTAAACTCAAGTTCAACCGTTCAAAAAGGAGGTCTCGAACAGTGCTACACAAGACTCAATCATGAATGCACACAACATGACTCAAGTTACTTATGCAAAGATCAAATGTGCACTCAAAGATTCAAGTTGTGACTCACCAATATTAAAGAATCTCATGCTCACAAAGAGGTATATGTCAAATTGGCTCACACTCTTTAAAGTTGCCTAATATCATATCAAGAGATAGCCTTACTTAGTCGATCGTACCAACGGGGCAAATTCTAGGATCTATCATGCATGGTTTAAAGTAAGATCATCACACTAGGCATAGACACTACAGGAAAACAAAACTCCACACTTTTGCTAGTGTGCAATGATCATCACAAGAGACTCAATTTGATACTAGGCTAGTCATAACAAGATGCAAAGAGTTCACATATTGTCTATGCGACTTCATTTGGCCTTATCGTAGCCGCACATTCATGTTCGTTTGATCATGAGCACTATTCAGGTCATCGATATGGATCGGAATCGAGATTCAAATTTTGCAAGAGAATAGTCACATTCAACACACAAGAGGTGGCAAATTTTTTTTTCCGTAAAGGTCAAAATCATTTTGCCAATTAAAATAAAAGGAGCCACAAGCTCAAACATCCACATAAACAGTGTATACAACACAATTTTTAAACAGAACGGCCCAAATATATACACAAAAGCATGAGTCACAAATAGCATACAAAAGATAAGCCTCACCCCACCACAAATAAAAAGTGTTTTTCCTCAAATGCAAATGAAAGTATCCAAAAGTAAGTGTAAGTAAGATAGAGAGGGAGGTAAAGAAAAGTCCTGTCTACACAGTCTCTCTATTTGTCGGGGCATCAGTACCCGGAGTAGCCTCAGACGGAATAGCAGTGCCAGATCTACTAGGAGTTGATGTGGATGTCTCAGTCGGCAATATTTGGATCACTGGCTGCACAACCGTCTCTATAAGATCTGGCAATCCCTAAATATGCTTTCATCTTGGCTCTCTCTCATCTCCTCCTCATGTACTGCTATCAGCTTCTCATCGGTCTTTGCATCCGGCTCTGCTTATGCTGGGCCACCTCTCTACACATCTCTGGTAGTAGCCGGAGGAATCCCCGAAGTCTCAGGAGCATCCCTTTCATCAGCAGCCTCTAGCAGTAAAGTGAAGTCAGTAGACTTAAGATAGTCTACGTCCTTCCTCAAATCTTCCACTTCGGCTTTCAAAGCCAAAACCTCAGATGTCTCTCCCTGTCTGCTCTCACAAGTAGTGGCTCTAGTAGCCAGATCATCGACAGAGTCCCTAAGGGGGGTCAGTGCAGCTAAGATAGCACTATCGATCATCCCTGGAATAGATATCTCCAATCGAGTAGCTCTCATATCCGCCGAATAGGCCAGCTGTCCCATCTTCAGGATCATGGAATGAGTAATCCTGGCAGGCTGGGAGGAGGAAGAAACACCTAGGACCTCTGAAGAAAAGGGGAGAGCGGATGTACCTGAAGTCTCAGAGGTCGGAGTAGGTGAATATGCCTCTGCTGGTAATGAGTCAACATCAACTTCCATAGAAATATCTTCCGGAGCTGCTCTCCTCCTGTCAACCTCCTCTCATGTGAACTTGACCTCAATATGTCGAATGTCAGTGGAGGAAGACGGGGTGATATTAATATCCCTTGTAGTATCCCGAGGTACTCCAGCACGCTGGCACAACTCTGTGGTCAAGACTGGGAATGACAGAAAAGTCAGCTTTTGCTTGGCCCTCATGGCCATCTCTTGTGAAATCAGCAGCCCTAGATCGATGCGCCTCTTGGACATGATATAACCAAGGCAAGCTGCCTTAGGATGGCAAAAAATGGACTCATTATGTGATGGCATGATGGTGCTGCTGATGAAGCCAAACCAGAACCAAGAGTCGATGTTCATGTCCCTCTTCTCAATGGAAGCTCCACCCCAATCCACCTTGGGGTGGTGTTAGAAATCATCGAAGTCAACCAACCCTTCAAATCATCCAGGGACAAAACAATATGAAACCCCTTGTAATAAAGTACAGAGTGCAGCGGTCTACCTAATACAACATTAATATGCTCGCTGTGACATTCCACTTCTTTACCTCTGACCATGGCCGACTTCACCGGTCGAAACTCACTTGCCTTCTTCTTGTTCTTAGGCACGAACTCCCATAAGCTGTGTAAAACTCCCTAACCCAGGAAGGAATATAAGGGCCTCAGGGCCGTGTAAACTGCTCGAACTCATGGTAGCGGAGGTGTCCAAGACATCTGGATATTTTCCTTCTAGACCCTTCGTAGATGCAACTTTTCTTTTATGAAGGTTTGTACCCCATCACCTTTTAATCTGTTCAGCAGTCTAGGTGGAGGGGTAATCAGAAGCACATGAGCCACTGGAGGTGCCTGAGCTGGCACTGATTCAATAACAGGGGGTGGCAGCTGAGGGAATATTGGTGGAGGTGAACTTAGATCTGGCTCGAAGCTCATCCCTTTGGTTAATCAGAGGTTGCTCATCCTCTAGTTCTAAAAAAGTAACCTGGGTTTCAATAGCTATTCCTTTTCTAACTATATGCTTCCTAATTTTCCCTTTGTCTCCCGGTGGAAGTTCTTCTCCCCTCCTCTTTGGAGGAATTTATCCCCCCTCGTTGATGGTAATGCCCTTTGCCTTTTTCTGGGTTGGCTAAGTTAAATTTATGCGTACCATATCTGCAAAAGATCGAGACAAATTTAGAGAAAATCAAACATAAGCACAGAAGACCTATTGCAAATAGACTCGCCGAACCTATTTGGCGAGCTAATTCGAACTCGCTGAAGGGATTGGCTAAAAAATTATGGCAATTCGGCGATAGGAAGGCCCTTTCGGCAAATCATCGACTACTTTCGGCGAGCAAGAGGTTGTCCGCCGAAAGTGACAGTGCAACAGGAGTTCAGGGGAGCATATAAAGATCAAGAGTATTTTCAGTGAGTCGCCGAGTGCTTTCGGCGACAAAAAACTTCTCGCCGAAAGTTACAGACTCAAACAACACATCAAGCATGAATTTTAAAGCGAGATGGGGTCATTAGACGAACCGTCGAGTGGTTCGGCGAATTCGACCCAACTCGCCGAACGGCCCAACGTGCCCATTTTCAATCCACCTTCTCGAATTCAACCCCGCATCCCCAAAAACAAAATCAAAACATGCAATAATGGAATTCAAACAAGACCCGTACTACCCATCACCCCGAGATACTCCGATTTTTCCTAATTTTGCCAAAATTGGCCATTTGACGATATTTGCTCTTAAAAGTGGTGTCACCCGCTCTATCATTGAATAATTTTTATCATTTCGCACAAACATGGGCTACTCATACTTCCGCCAATCAATCTAAACAGTATGCAAGCATCAACCAGTCAACTTTCATTCATTCCAAGGCATAAAAATACGGGCATTTTAACGATCAAGAAAATATAGGCAAGATTTTCGAATTAAAATTGGCAATCAATCATTCTATTCCTATTAGAGAGACCCAACACACATCACTAAGATACAATCATAGCAAATGAGTACAAATTTGGAAAACTAACCTTTTATGTCGATTAAACACGATTGAAAAGCTAGGCGACAAAGAAATTCAACTCCGAGCACAAATCAACAACTAAAATACTAAATGAAAAGCAAGAATATTGAAAATACTAACTTGGTGTGAGTTTGTGAAGTTAAAAAGCGAGTAAAAGTGAAGAATTTCAAATTCTAAGTCTTTTGACCATTATAAACCGTCATGTTCGCGCCCATTTGGAGACATTAGTCGTACTTGCTGATCCACTCGGTGACACGTCAAGTGTTCACTTGGACCACTAAGTTTTACAGGACCTTCCGTCAAAGTGAGAGTCCAAACGGCGGTCTTCATCAGGCATGCCGACCATTTCAGTGATTCGCCAACTGACCTTTTACTCGCTAATATGCATTTTCCAAACACTTTCACCATTTAAACCTGCACCACTAATACACCATTATTTATAAAAGCAAACAGAAGCATTTAAAACCTTGGGTTGCCTCCCAAGAAGTGCCTTAGTTAATATCGTGACACGACGCGAGTCTTTACTCACTCTCCATTTGTGGGGTTGGTCCTAGTGTTACTAGGTAACCCCAATAGTTCATTTGAGTAAAGTGGAGGCACTGCATAACTCATGAGTGTCCTGATCAGCTGGATCGATCTAGAATGGGAGTTGATTATCTGATTCAACACTTCAATATTCTCCTTCATCACTTCCAACATTCAATCTTGTTCGGTGATCTTTTGGAGAATGATTTGGAGTGTATCCTCGACACGATTGTTCTCCCTGTCTCTAGATTGTTTTTGCTCATGAGAGGGTATGTACCTCCCTTGGATCTTGCACTGGACTTCCACCTCTGATATTTTGGTGGCCAAATCATTCAGCTGAGTCGCCAGTGCGGCTAACGTGAAGTCCCCCTCGACTTCTTGGTCCATCTCAGCCATTTTCAACTTACTGCTTACACATCAACACAGAGAAAACAAAACTAAAAGTAAAGTGAGTAAACTATGACTAACATAAACAAAATTTGTTTAAACCAAAAAATATCACGTAACACCACTCCCCGGCAGTGGCGCCAAATTAATTTTTGCGTAATCAAGACACAACTTCCAATACAAGTGTCTACGATCGTGCAATAGTATAATAACCCAACCAAGAGTTGGGGTCGAGTCCCAAGGGAGTGGTGGTGAAAATTAATAGAAAAATAAAATAAAGTTCTAATTAGTCATAGATAAATATATTTTTGAATATAAACATGCTAAATCTAAGGAGGTGACGCAAGCGTCAATTATCAATGGGGTTTTTTCACAAGTAAATAAAAACAGTTAAAATAAAAAAATATACTAATATGGAGACGAGATTCTTGGGATGTGATAGGAATACGGGATAGACTAAATCATTGGGTACATGCTTTTGGTAGTAAATTCATTGAATATTTGTGACTAGGCTAGACTATAGTGGGGATAAATTATCTCTCGAGCAACTTACCCCGAATCAAATGGGTTCCTCTCGGACACCCACTTGCCGCATGAAGAACAACATCCGCCTTAACCCACTCACTCTCTCGAGCTGAGTGTGTGGGAATGAGACTAGGGTTCACTCTCTCGAGCTGGACCTCATGTGAACCAGTCCCACCGACCATCAATTTAATATTCTTAGTTTTAGACCTCTCTCCCGAGCAAGCCTAAAACACAAAGGTGAAATCGTATTTGCAACTATAATTTCATTAAGGTCCACCACAACTACTAAACAAAATCACATCAAAACAACAAATAAACCACCAACAAGCAAGACCCAACAGATAATCTAACCCATATTCGCAAAATCACACCCCAAGAATTGGGGTTTTAGCTAGACATGCTAAACAAATAGAAATTTATACCAAAATGAGTTTGCATTCAAATGGGTATGAAGATTTAAGTCTCAAAACAAGTCAGTAGTGAAGAATCCACAAGACCCAAGTCCAAAACCTTGGAGTTGAAACCTTTTGAACCTTCGAGTTCTTCAAAACCCTCTCCAAACTTATAACTCAATAATAGAAGTAAAGTCTCAAAAATACTGTTCAAAGCTAAAAATTCAATACTAAAATAATAATTTTCAATGAGTATTTATAGTTTTTAAAAATCTGTGTTGCAGCGGATCATTCGGTGTCGCTAGTCGAGATTGTCGATCAACTCGGCGACCCACCCTTTGGTAGGTTTCATTATTGTCGTGCTCTATCCTTCAACATCATCGTGTTTGCATCATTGGGCGACATAGTACTGCTTCGCGGAACTGCTCGATTACACGCCGACTGCTCATTTTCTCCGCCGATTTGTTCCTTTCCTTTCGGGCTCAACACACTGGAACAAAAGGTGATCTCCAGGCTCATCAGCGACTTGCCAACCGGACTCGGCGATCCGCAGGCCTTCATTTCTTCATTCTTTCAGCCATTTTTGTTCCTTTTTGCTAAGTAGTGTCCCTGTTTTCCCTCAAACTCCAAATATCTAAAACTTAAGGGTTTTCATCAGATATTGAGACAAAATATGCATTTGAGGACACTAATTTTATCAAAATATAGCCCTAAATGAGTCCAATTTGTGGACTCATCAGTAACCATTCATTAGTCATGATTTGTCTTGAACTATTAAATAAGTACTCTCCCATGAATAGTATGAATATGAGGGACTAATCTCTAATCAAGGTAGTATGTTTATGATGAAACAAGATTACTCCAAGGAAGTATAGTAAGTATGTTTTGATATGAGGATTACTTGTATGATGTATGCTTAGCTTGGATTGTTGTTATAGTTGCCTTTCTTGATATGTTTGACTAAAAGTCAATGTTCCCTTGCCTAGGAGAATTAAGATAAGGATGAAATCAAAGGGTAATGAATATGAATGAGGACCTAAAGTGATTTTCTTAGCATAGGTGAGATTTATGGGGTTTTATCCATGCATTGCACAAGCAATCTTTGAGGGTACTTATGAAGTGCTTCTCTTATGTTATGGTAATGTCTCTTATGATTATGGTATATGACTATGTTGTTATCTCTTATGCCTATGTTATGCTTATGTTGATGATTTATGCTAGCCATCATATTTAGTACATTATTATACTAACACATACTTTTGCCTACATTCTTATCAAATGTAGGGTCTGACGATATTGAGTTCCATCCTCGTGGCTAGGATTTCAGTAGAGCAAGCAAGTGAAGATTTGGTGAGTCCTCATAGCATCGAGGATTTGATCACCTTTCCTTTATGTCTTTTGTTTTATGTTTAGAACTTTGTTTGGGCTGCGTCCCTAAGAGGCTTGTATGAGACTTCTCATAGTATTGTACGCCGTGTCACATCTAGGAAGTACCCCTGGGTCGTGACATCAACGTTCTTATTAAGTTGCTTCAGCTAGGGATTCAGCACCTCCGGCCAGGGGTCGAGGTAGAGTTCAGTTCGATAAAGGTCGCATGACTACTGGTAAGGGGTACTCCAGATCCGTAGGGTGGAGGTAGAGGTTCTACTCAGACTGCATGCAGTCGTGACGACCAGTGTTATGCTTCTCTAGGGAGGCATGAGGCTGCTATTTTTGATTCTATGATCACAAGTAGCGTCCTAATTTTACTTCGACCTATATATGTACTATTTGATCGGGGTTTTAATTTCTCGTACGTATCTACTTATTTTGTTGTTAGGTTAGATATGTTTTCTGATTGCATATCTGTGTTTAGTCATATTTCTACACCAGTGGGTGAATTCTTAGTGGTGGATTGAGTGTATCAATCCTGTCTTGTTTGTTTGGTTGGGTTTGATACTTGGGTAGACTTGATCAATTTGGGAATGGTAGACTTTGATATCATAGTTGGTATGGATTGACTTTCTCTGCATCATGTTATTCTTGATTGTTATGCTAAGACAGTGACCCAATGTCGGGTGTCTCGAGAGTTAAGTGGACAGGTGCTAGTGGTTCTTACTGTAGAAAAGTTATCTCCTTCATTAGGGCTCAGAGATTGGTTGATAGAGGGTGTTTGTCCTACTTGGCATTCATACGGGATACTAGTGTTGAGCCAACTCCCATGGATTTTGTTCCCATGGTTTGAGAGTTTGTAGATGTCCCTTCCTCCAGCGGAATTATCATCCATGTGTCCTACTAATCTTACAGGTGTTCCTTTGGATAGGGATATTGATTTTTCTATTTGACTTGGATTCGGGCCTGAAACTCATCTCTATTCCTTCTTATCGTATGGCTCCAGCTGAGTTGAAGGAATTGAAGGATCCGTTACAATATTTGTTAATGAAGGGTTTTATTTTCCCTATTCTTTCTCCATGGGGAGCTCCTATGTCGTATGTAAGGAAGAAAGATGGATCCATGAGGATGTGTATTGACTATCGACAGTTGAACAAAGTAACAGTGAAGAACAAGTATCCTCTTCCTTGTACTGATGATTTGTTTGATCAGCTTCAGGGTGCATCTCTATTTTCTAAGATTGATTTGAGATTCGGTTAACATCAGCTGATGATTAGGGCATCAGATATCCCTAAGACAGTGTTCATGATTCGTTATGGGCACTATGAGTTTTTTGTGATGTATTTCAGTTTTACTCCCTGCAGCGTTCATAGAGTTGATGAACTGGGTGTTTTGACCTTATCTGGATTCCTTTGTGATAGTGTTCATTGACTACATCTTGGTGTACTCCAAGACTGGGGAGGACCATGATCGATATTTGAGGATTGTACTCTAGAGATTGAGGAAAGAGAAGTTTTATGCCAAGTTCTAGAAGTGTGAGTTTTGGCTTGATTCTGTGGCATTTTTTTGGGTATGTGGTGTCCAATAAGGGTATTCAAGCAGATCTAGCCAAGATTAAGGAAGTGAGGGGTTGGACCAGACCTGCGTCGGTTACTGAGGCCTGGAGTTTTGTGGGACTTATAGGCTATTACTAATAATTTGTTCAGAGCTTCTTTAAAATTGCATCCCCTTTGACTAGACTAACTCGTCAAAGTGTGAGCTTTCAGTGGTCTGATGTGAGTGACGAGAGCTTTCAAAAGTTCAAGACCTTGTTGATGTCGGATCCTGTTTTGACCTTACCCGATGAGGGTATGGACTTCACTATGTATTGTGGTGCTTCTGGAGCCGGATTAGGTGGTTTCTTATGCAGAAAGACAAGGTGATTGCCTATGCCTCAAGAAATTTGAAGACCCATAATAGAAATTACCCCAACCATGATTTGGAGTTAGCAACTATAGTGTTTGTGCTTAAGCTATAACGACATTATTTGTATAGGGTTCATTGTGAGGTCTTCACAAACCATTGCAATATTTAGTACATTTTCAATCAGAGAGATCTGAACTTGAGGAAATGTCGATGACTTGAGCTACTGAAAGACTATGATATCACTATTTTATATCATCTAGGAAAGGCTAATATGATGGCCGATGCTTTGAGTAGGAAGACTTATAGCATGGAAAGTCTTGTCGTTATTAGTGTGGAGGAGAGATCATTGGCTAGAGATATTCAGAGGTTAGGCAACAGTCTCATCCGGTTACAGATTTCTGAGGAGACGGGTGGTTTGATTGCTTTTATTAAGGCTCATTCTTCCTTAGCTGAGTAGATTTGTGAGTGTTAGCTTGCTGATGAGAAACTATGTCTCATTTAAGATAATGTGATGAGAGGGAAAGCCAAGGAGGTTGTCCTTGATTCTGATGGTGTCTCAAGATTGGGGGAAGGATTTGTGTGCCCAGGTAGGGGATTGATTAGGATGATTCTTAAAGAGGCCAATGGTTCCCGCTATACCATCCATTCGGATGCGGCGAAGATGTCTCATGACCTGAGCCAGAACTATTGGTGGTGTGGTATGAAGACGGATACTGCATATTTTGTTTTGAGGTGTTTGACTTGTCAACAGGTCAAGTGTGAGATCCAGCGGCTTGGAGGTATATCTCAGAGGACGCCTATTCCTACTTGAAAGTGGGAACAAATCACTATGGACTTTGTGGTGGAACTACCTACCACCGTGGGAGGTTATTACTCCATTTGGGTTATTTTTTTACCAAGTCCACCCATTTCATCCCATTTTGGGTGAAGTATACGACAAAGAAGATAGTTGAGCGTTATATCAGTCAGATTATGCGTTTGCATGGGGTCCTAATTTCTATTGTTCCTGATCGAGGTTTATTGTTCACTTCCCATTTCTAGAAGGATTTGCAGCATGGTTTGAGTACTTAGTTAGATATGAGTACAACCTTCCACCCTCTGACAAATGATCAATCCGATGAGATGATTTATGTGTTGGAGGACATACTTCGAGGTTGTGTGATTGATTTTGGTGTTAGATGGGATCAATATTTTCCCTTAGAAGAGTTTGCCTAAAACAACATTTATTATTCCAATATTCAGATTGCCCATTTTGAGGCATTGTACAACAGACAATGTAGATCTCCGGACGGATGGTTTAATTCAGCTGAGATGGATTCATTAGATATAGACTTGCTTAGAGATTCCATGAAGCAGGTTTATATGATCCAGAGTAAACTTTTGACAGCCCAGAGTAGACTTTTGACAGCCCAGAGTCGACAAACGATTTATGCAGATTGGAGAGTTTGAGCCCTAGTAATCATGGAGGGTGATCATGTTTGGCTTTGAGTGTCACATATGAAAAGTGTGATGAGGTTTGAAAAGAAGGGCAAGTTTAGCCCTAGATTCATTGGACCCTTTGAGATATTTTTACATGCAGTAGAGGTGGCCTATAAGTTGGCCTTGCCACTTAGTTTGTCAGCTGTGCATCTTGTGTTTCATATCTCCATGTGCCTCAAAAGTATGTTCCAGGTGAGTCCCATGTACTTTCCCTTGATTCAGTGGAGTTAGGTCCAAACTTATCTATTAACGAGGAGACTATAGCTATCTTGGATAGGCAGTTCCGAATGCTTAGGAAAAAAAGATTGCCTCAATAAAGGTACAATGGAAACATCATGCAATTGATGAGGCGACTTGTGAGACAAGTCTGATATACGTGTTAGATATCCTCAGCTTTTTGAAGCTCTAGGTACTTTCTTTTCCTTTATGTACGAGGACGAACATGGTTTTTAGTGGTGGATAATGTAATAACCCAGTCGGTCATTTTTTGTTTTTCTGTGAAATTTACCATTTTTCCCTCCCATGATTGACCCAGAGTCTTCTATGTTTGAGTTTTGAAAAGTTGGTTTTGAACTTTGAGTTAAAGTTGAGAATTTGGTAAGCTTTGAGTTTGAAAGGCTAAGTTTTTAATAAAGTGATTTTTGGTATCATTTAGAGTTCCGAGTTTTGGAATGGAATTTCGATGATTCAATCCATATCGAAATGTGAAATCTGATCCGTGAGAGTTGTCGGTTTCATTTTCTTAGTCTTTGAGGAGTTGAGGTCCTAAGTTATAAGTTGTGGAATTTTAGCCTTTGGGTTGACTTTGGTCAATATTCGAGGTTCAGATGCTTGGATCAGAATTTCGAGAGTTCTTTTGGATTCAGGGGGTAATTTTAGGCCTAGTTAAGGTCTTAGTTGATTTTTGAGAGGTCCTGAGCTTGTTTTAGTCTTTTTAGGCATGACTTAGTTTCTTGTAGTTTTCACAGATGTCGAGTCAAGGAGACCTCAAATTTGTGTTTTTTTACGGTTCTATTAAGTCTAGAACGTTGAGTATAATTGATTTGTATATGTGGTTTGTGTGCATGGGGATCCGAACAAATCTCGAGGGTCCTTTTGATGTTTTGACTGTTGGCTTATTTTTCTGATGTCTGAATGCTGGTGTGCTCCATTTTTGCGAGAGATGGCTTGCAATTGCGAGGCTCGCTTTAGTGAGGCTTGGGTCTCTTTCGCGAAGGTTCAACCCAGGTTGACCTCCGCATTTGCGAAGCAGCCATCGGTTAAGTAATCTTCGCTTAAGCGAAGGTCTGGTCGCAGAAGTGAGGCCCACATTTTTAGCGGGATTCACTTAAGCGAACCCCTGATCGCTTGTGCGATACTTGAGAGGGTTTTGGCCTGCAAATTTTGGGGATTAATCCCCATTTCACCATTTTTTTTAACTTAGGGAACCCTTGGTGGCGAATTTGAAAGGATTTTCTGTGCTAAATCAATTGGGTAATTTTCTTGATCCTAAACCTTGATTGTCCTTTAATTATTTATGAATTCTAACATCAAAATGACGGATTTTGGTGGGTAAATGGTAAGGTTTTTCAAGAATCCAAATTATCAGCTAAAATGGATATTTTAAATTGATTTTAAGTCCTTTTCAAAATGATTTTCCCTAATGAGTTCCTGATAAACACTTAACTACACATAGGAACCATCTATGAAGCCTCTACTGTATAAAGATGAGTGTCGGGACAAGACCCAAGATTCCTCAAAAACTATTACTAATAACTCACAAAACTGGAGTCCTCCAGAAGCAAGGAGGTCTTACTCAAAAGCTGACGAGCAGATGAAATGATCTCAACGGACTCTTGTTGAGGATCCTAAGAACCTGTATCTGCATCATTAAAAGATACAGGTTGAATGACATCAGTACATTAAATGTACGAGTATGTAATATAGTTGAATAACAAATAACTAAATGAAAGAACTATAATGTATATAGGTATATACTCAATTGGATGTAAAAAATTAAAGGAATGAAATCATTTAAAACTTTACCAAAAACACTTACTCATCTCTGAACCTCAATATAATAAGTGATATATTAAAAATACACTTTTAACTTTATTTGGGAGATTCTCTAACCGACAACCATCAATATAAGCTACGTTATGATACAACGTCTCAACCGTACTGCCAGAACTGTCTTATACCTTGCAGGGGTATAAAATACCTCAACTAAGTGGATCTACTAAGATCTGCCCGAAGGCACTTAACATTCATCTAAAAAGTATGATCTTGTACCCATATTGGCATACATCGTTTATGAGGAATGTGAATTATTTGAACTCATCCTCATATCAATGCTCAATACTACTCTCAATAATGTATACTCAGGCTCAATGTTTAAAAACACACTCTTTCTCTGGTTTGAGATAATTCCTCAAACTATCCTCATAAAAGAGGTAACTGCTCTGAAATATCTCTAAACTCATTAACTCATTTAAAAATAAAAGTTTCTCTTTTCTCAATGTAAAAATTGATACCTTTGGGAATACTTAGTTCCCTTATACTCTTACTCAATTCATATTTGAAAACTCTTTCTCATAAATATATCAAAATCATATTGTGATATGATCATTGATGACTCGAGAAGTCATACTGCATAAAAATTGCCGGCATATCTAGATACCATACTGCTTAAACACTGATGACATACTCGATTGTCATATTAATCATGTTTTAAAAACTCTTTCTCAAAAATCATCTTTACTTCCTCAAAAACTTAGTTTGAAACTCAAGTGTTGGATTTAAAAAGCTTCTTAAGATTTATAACTTAAAATAGGGTTCATGTTAAATTATAGACATGAACAAATCAACTTAAGGATCTTAATAACAATATAGAAACTCAATACCAAGAAATCAAGGACTCGAGAACTCAGAACTCAACGATACTTCTCATCTTAAGAATACTTAATTCATAGGGTTCATGCTGAAATATAGACATAAACAAATCTACTCAAGAATCTTAATGCATAAAATATAACAATTCAATAATTAGGAATAGAATTTAAAAAAGAATCAGGAACTCAAAATGAACTCATCTCAAATCTAGGGATAGAAACCTAGATTACTCATTTACTAGTTTGAAAGTAGATGTAGGGCATAAGGACGAACTAGTCCAACACTATGATAGCCTTAAATATCTGAAAGAACAAGGTTCTTGAAGAATATTGAAGAAGAACTTGATTAGAAGCCTTGAAACCCTAGCTTGAAGGAGAACAATCAAGAAAACCTTTCTTGACATTCTTGAATTAGTTTTTTTTAAATCTCTATGACCAAGAATTATGATTTTAATTAGTGAATCAAATTGTAGTGAAGAATTTGAGTTGGAAATAATGGAATTCTTGGAGAATGACTTACCTTGAAGAATAATCTTGAAATTTTTTGAAAGAATCTTGAACGGAAGTCTTATAGCTTGATTCTTTTTCTTAGGGTTTTACCTTAGGGTTTGAGAGAGAAGAGAGTGGAGGATTAAAAGATGAAAATATGATTGATTTGGGTCTTTAATTAGTCAAAAAATTCGTTTAGGATTTTCTTAGAGGTAAAAAGACAAAAATGACCCTTTTTAAATATTTTTCCGTCGGCTAATACGTCACTGCACTGTATCAAGTTAATAAAATGGTCATAATTTTTTACTTGTAAGTCGGATTGTTGCGAAATTTATGGCATTGGAAAGAAGATTCAAGTACCTTTAATTTGATAGGTTATGGGAAGCGTAAATCTTTATATTCTAAGAGATATGATTGTTTGAAGTTGACCCAAGTAAAATCTTACATCAAAACTTAATCGATATGGAAGCTTTCAACTCAACTTTGTGCTAGGGGATTCTAGTGACCTTAATTCATATTCAAATCTATTCCACAATAAATAATTGACCTTTACACATATGAGAAATTTAAGAATAACCTGATACGACCTTATATGCAAATAAAGAATAGTTTGGGCTTTAGCTTAAAAATATTTGGGGTGTTACACTTAGCTTGTAACAAGAATTTTTGGTTCACAAAAGTTATCAACTATATCAATTATTTTGCAAAATATTATTTTTATCTATAACAGGTTCATAGTCCAAAAGATCCCAAATAAATTTGATTATACTCAAAGCTAGGGATGTCAAATGTGTAGGTTGGGTGAATATTAGAGATATTAAAATATGTTGAAATAGAAATCAAATTGGTCATGACCTACCCAAATATACATAGGGTTCAAATGAGTTAGGCTCAAATGGTCTAAAAATCAGTTGGACCATGACCCGCCCAATTTGACCCGCTTAATATCGATAATGTTAACATATTTTTATTTAAATTTTATAGCCATAATTTGAATTTCAACTCAAGAAAATAAAAAAATAAGTTAAAATAGATGGATAAATACTAGGAGATATAAAATAGATAGTAATTTATACCTACAGTATGAGAATATACATTACACCAATGCAAATAAAGAGTCTTAAAATGGGTTGAAATTGAAGATTAAATTGGCACAACTTAAGATTATTTTAAATGGGTTAAAGATTGAATGAGTTGAGATTGACCCAATTCAAATTATCTTGAGCGCAACCCATAAAAGTTCTGGTGGTTGGATGGATTACCAATATATAGGCTCATTTTGACACCCGTACTCAAAGTCCATCTATATTTTAATTTTTTCTATATTTTTAAAATATTTCTTATAAAATATGTAGGATTATTAAAAAAATTAGTATTATCTCTAAAGGAAATAATGTCCAACAATGGTTTCTAATATATATATATATATATTGTCTCTCATTTCTCCAATGACTAGTTAACGGCTAGTTTGACTCTATTAAATGTAACAAAAATAATTTACACCTTAATTTTATCAAACTTTTCTTGTATAAAAGACAGTCACCAATCCAAACCAAGGAAGTCGTATTCTTCTCCTCTATCCATTAACAATGAGTGATAATGGTTTTTCACATATGGGTTATCATCGTCCGAGACCATGGGATGACGATGATTTAACAACTTTTCGTAGAAAATCACACATCAATGACAACAAGAATAGCGGGGGGAAAGAGTATATGATTAATCTTTTAATCAAAGAAGCTTCAAATGTAATTTCAGTACTGGAGGGCACTTTCCCAGATTTTTCCAAGGGAATTTATCGTGTTATCGTGAGTGATGAGAGTGGGAGAGAGTTCAGTACAAGGAGGATAGTTGGAAGGCCAGCGCCAACGTGGAACGAGGTTATTCAGATACACTTTAGTAGCTATCCTATTGGTCAGAAACTGAAGTTAAAAGTAGTTCATGAAAATTGTTACAGTGATCTTGGAACTTCTACAGGTGAAGTTGTGGTTGGAAAAGCAATAATTCATGTGCATGAGAAACTAGAAAAGTGTTTTGGAAAAGCAAGAGTTATTGAATTAATGAAACTGGTTGGGCTTGAGAAGAGGGTGGAAGCACTTCTTAGCTTTGAAATCATTCTCACTACTATCAAGATTGAATAAAAGGTATTTGTTGAAATTTGCTTTTAGTAATTATAGTAAATTTTTAACATAAATATATTTCTAGTTTTAGAATGAATATGAATATTACATTTTCATTAGATTTTGTTTAGCTTGTTAAGGTACTTTATTTTTTTCCATTTTAAATTATGTAATTTTTTTATTCTAAGTTGGCTATAAAATGCTCTTTATGCTCATAGAAATATTAAGAGATATTTTCAATATATATTTTCAATCCCTTTTAGTGCACCATCTATTTAAAATCAATAGTGATATTGTAACACCTCAGGTTCGGGAAAGGCTTGAAAGGGGTCAAGTGGGAAACTCACAAGCCAAACTGGACCATGAAACTCTCCACAGAGCCCCAAACGGGTTGTGAAGGGGACCACGAGCCGTGAGATGGATCATGGTAAGTCCCCAGGACCTGCTGTTCAGGTTTCCCTCTCATGAAGGCCTAGACAGCCAGTGGAGAGGTTGAAGGGACGTTAAGAAAGTTGTCAAGTGGTTGTCAAGAGTGGGCCTTCTCCCCTAGCCACTAGTCAAGGACCACAAACCGTTTGATGGACCAGTGGTGCCTATGAAGGACAGTGAAGGCCACCGTCAAGTGTGTTCGTCAGCTTTTAAGTCATGGCTTTTGGGTCTTTTCCTAATTGTTTTAATTCAATACTATGTCGTATTACCTTTTATCCAAAATCCTATATAATAATATTTAACTCCCAAAATCACCAAATGCACATCATTCTCTCAATTTCCCAAAAGAAGAACAAGTTTATCCTCTCCAATATTTGTTTCTCTAGAAGCATGAAGAAGAAGACTGGGTTTCAAGCCAAGTCTCCAATTTCACATTGATTGTAAGCTCTTGGCATCGAGGTATTATAGTCTTCATCTATGGAGCCCTTTCCTCTGTAGAGTTCTTAAATTCTCCAATTTTAAAGTTATAAATCTCCAATTCAAGTTAGGATTTTGTTCTATGTCATGAGTTCCTTTCAATATTGATATAATAAATTATTTTATGAAGTATTATGCTTGAATTGAGATAGTTCGATATTTTAAATATGAATCCCATGAACCTATGCTTAACCCATGTTTTCTATATTTTCATGATTGAAAGTGGGGTTTGAACTATGAAAGGTGGATTATGGAAATATGTTTGTTCTTATGAAATTGATGAAATGTGATATAAGTTGCTTTGAGAGTAAAGCATAAATAATGTTGTTGTTGATTGTTGTGAAAGTATTTCTCACATAATTACTCAATACATGAATGTGAATGATTTTCTCACATAAAGGATTCTAAGGTTGAAAGATCTTCTCACCTAAAATGAACCGAAGTTAAGGAGTTATTGTAATGATGAGGCTAGAGGCGATTACCCATGTCCTCTAATGGTAAGACAAGAGGTGATTACCCATGTCCCTTAAAGATAAGATGAATATGATTGATGATTATTCCATGGGAATTAAGCTTAGTACCTAGTTGCCAAGTGGCAATTACCCGTGTCTCCTAAACTACGTGACATCATAGGTTGTCTAGATAGACATTAGCTAGTGGATCCGCTTAAGCTAGAAGTTCATGGTTCTTACCTTGGCAAGTGAGAACACCTCTTTTTGGTGTGGGGTAAACACTGAATTCCATGTAATAGCTCACATGGTCTCTAGGTCGGTTAAGGCTAATTTCCCACAACAAGTATAATGATGAACTAAGGTTACTTCAAGAAGTATTTCACAAGTGTTCAAAGATGAGTTTTGCTTGCATTTGACCATGATTATTATGATGTATTCTAACCTTTTACTTATGATTTTAACTTGGTCTTTGCATGACATAAAAGGTCTTTTTTAGTATGATTTTATATCTATATGCATTGCTATCATACTTGGTACATCTTTGTACTAACGCATACTCTTGCCTACATTGTTTCCCAAATGTAGGGTCTGACGATCCAGTTTCTCATCCCCATGGTTAGAAGTCACTTCAGCTTTAATTAGTAGTGGTGAGTCCTCATGTTCCAAGGATCAAACATTTTATCGCTTTCAGTTTTTACCTTTCAGATATTGTACAATATGACAGGGTTACGTCCCGGTCACTCTTGCTGTAATAGATGGCCTTTGAGACTATGTAGACTTCAGCTTCATTTGTTTTTTTCAAAATATTTATGATATGAATTGTGTTTTAAATCTCTTGGTTTTCTATAATCTTGTTTATGCATCCTAAGTGGCTTGTGTAGGGCTTTTTGGGGTTCTATACGCCATGTTACACCTAAAGTGTACCTTGGGTTGTGACAGATACCACATGTTGGCCCTTGCATCACTTGTCAAATAACTCATTTAACCTTTGTTAGTAAATTTTTATTCAATGATTGCAATTTCATTACTTACTTCAGTTATCATGAGTTACTAAACCCCACAATCAATTATTGTGGAATCACTGACGACTTGATCTAAATAAAGGGTGTTTGTAAAATAATTTTTGCATTATGATTGTATATCTTATTAGCTCTTTCATCTTCCCTAGGTTTGACTTGTTTGGGTAAAAGTGTGTAAAACCTAGGAAAATAGCTAAATAATGAGGATTCGAGATTTAGAACTCGTCTAATGATTGATGTTGTAGCAATATTAACTAACTTTGAATAAATGCCATTTATTTTAGATTAACACTTTTAGTTGAGAATAAAAGTGGCATGCATTTAATTTGGTTGAGAAATGATTAAATATAGTACAAGATTGATAAACTGATAACTAGCATTATAAGGTGGAATTATGTATTAACCCGAATTAAGTAATATAGTCTCAGTGAACACAATCCTAATTTCTCTCTCTATAAACTCTCAGTTAAAATTAACATCGTTAGAAGTTACAAGTTATTAATCGATACTACAATCATTCAAATCCCTCCAAAATTTTCCTTTTCTTTGGAATTAAATAGGTAATAGTAAATAATCGTATTTTGCTTAGTTCTCGCCTTATTTGTTGTGAGATTCGACCCCAACCTTGTAAAGTTTGATATTTGATAAGCACCATGATATACTTCTTTATTGAAGGTGTAATTAGAGCGTATCAATGTCTCACTTGATTTTATTTATGAATGATATTTATAAACATTTGATTTGTTAATTACTTGTATTTTTAACTCATATGTGAAAATTTTAGTTCTTATCTGTATACTTTCAAAAATTATACAATTTTAGGTCTATTTGTATATTTTCAGTGATTTTATGCAATTACTTGTTTGTATATATGTGTAGCTCCCCTTAAATCAGACATTGAAAAAAATTATTTAGACTAGTGTCACGGAAGAAATCTACAACTTGTAGAAGTATCTACAGACCATAGGTGGAATCATAGAACCATGCTCTAAAAAATTGTTCTCAGGTCCAAGTTTCACGGACCAGACTACAGATTGCATAACCTTCTACGATTCGTAGAAAGGCCTCGTGGAACGTAAGTCCTAAAACAACCCCAATAAGTATTCTATGATTAAGTAGGATGGAGTTCCTACGTGCCGTAGAAAGGATCCATAGACCCCAACTTTGGAGATCCAGAACTGAAGTTGCCAGAGCACCCAAGTACAACATTTATGTCAAAGCTTCTGCAGTTCACCTTCCGACCTCTAACCTTCACTTCATCTACTGGCTTGAAGGCACTTGCCTTCTTCTTCCCTTTTGGCACTAATTCACTGTAGGCTGAATAGAACTCCCAGACCCAAGTAGGAATGTATAGGCCGCGGGGTTTGGTGAAAACCTCGAACTAGTAGAAACTTAGAGTGTTCCACACCTCTGGATGTATGTCCACCAAACCGTCGGTATATAATCTCTTTTATTCTAATATGGTCCTCAATCCCTCGGCCTTTAATCGATTGAGTGACCGGGGATGAGGACCCTGAGCAGGTGGTGCTTGAACTACTGTATGTGCTGGAGGAGGAGCTGGAGCTGAAGATGGAGGGGTAGGTATCTGGGGATCCGGAATCCTAGATGGATCATGTAGTAATTTAGAGCATAGCTCCGCTCTCCGAGCCTATAACAATTGGTCATCCTCCGGTTTAGAGATGGAAGCCAGAGAATTAATTTGAGAGTCCTCTTCACTGTCGGATGTGGTGATGTGTGTTTCGTAAATCCCCTCACTATCTAAACTTGCCTGCACATGTGTCACAACCACGGGCGCCTTTCCCTTGCCTTTACCTCCATTTGGAGGTAGTTTTGTAGCCTTAGCTCGGGAAGCAGTCGCTTCCTCATCGATTATAACTCCACGTGCCCGCTTTTGGGGCGGCATGTCTCTACCAGCAACTTTGGGTCTAGCCATTCCTGCAAAACAATGTAGTTTCTTAGAAAAAGTCAAGAAAAATTTCAAATAATAAACTGCAGGAAGACTTGTCGATCAGGTTGGTGAATCGCCAAACAATATTGGCGAATTAGGTCGGGCTCGCCGAAAGTTACAGTACAAAAATTGCAAAAAATCAAAGTTGGTCGGCGATGTCCAGGGCCATTCGGCCGATCACCGACACCAATCGGTGAACTAGAAGTAGCTCGCCGAAAGTTACAGTGCATTTATAGAAATTAAGGGCGATCAGAAGAGACTTTCGACGAGTCGCTGAGTGAACTCAGCGAGCACAAGCATAACGCCGAAAGTTACAGCACTTAAAGCCTAAAAAGGAGAAACAAAAGGTGATCTAAGGGGACTTAGGTGAACCGTCGAACCACTCGACGAGCTCGACCAAGCTCGCCGAGTAGTCCAACGTGCTAGTTTTTCATCCTAACTACAAAATCAAGCCCGCAGCCCACAAAAACAAAATCACACACCAAAAACATGCAATTGACACTAGACCCATATGACTCATGCCTTCGGGGTACTCACACTTCCCCCGATTTGGCCAAAATTGACCAATTGACGTCTTTTGCCTTAAGAATGACGTCAACCACTCCATCATCGGGCAAAATACGATAATTAGCACAATCTGGGGTTACTCAGAGTTCACCCCGCTAGACCCATAATATATTCAACACAACCCAACAATTTAATCATTTATAGACATGAGAATTAACCATTTTACAACCAATTAATTACGAATTCATTCAAAGATGGGCACACCAATAATCATACGATGATCAAAATGACATTACCCACAAATATTAACAACAAAGCATCAAAAGCATTTGATTTTAATCAATAATTAAGTTCAGGGTCAGAAAACCAACCTTATATGCTGAAATTTGTAAAGCTAGGAGGCAAAGTAATTCCCAAATCTGCTCCGAGCAAAGATTCCAAGTAAAACGAGAGTAAAAATGCAAGAATATGAAAAGTCTAATATCGATGAGAGTTCGGTAGTTGAAAAAGTGAGAAAGTGAAGGATTTTTTAATTTAAACCATTTGTCCCTTTTAAAACTCCTAAGTTTGTGCGCCAGGCGGCAAAGTAAGTCGTGTTCGCCACCCATTCGGTGATGCGCCGAGTGGTACTTCAGCCCGCCGAGTGTACAGCGCCTCAAATTGTACTTCATCGGGATTTTCTCCACCAATTCCAACAACGTTCACACTCTTCGACCCACTACCCATCACATTTTTCGCCAAGATATCCAGTTGGGTCATCATTTTGGCCATATTTTGGTCTCTCTCTTGATCCTTCTCCATCTAATCTTTAATCATTCTAAAAGTGAGAGGAGACACTTGGTCCTCACGAGTGTACCATGCTCTATTAATCTTGGTCATGTCATCGAGGAGTTGAGTTGTTGCTTCATAAGGCTGTTGCATTATACCCCTGGAACAAGTTGATTAGAAACACCTTTGTTCATCGAGTCAGGACTCCTATAGAAGTATTGTAACATCACGTTGTTTGGAAGTCTGGGAGTCGGACATTAAAGTACCAACTTTTGAAATCTCAGCCACGTCTCGGGGATTGGTTCACCTTCCAAGCGTTTAAACCCCTGAATACTATCTCTTAAAGTCATCATCCTTGACAGAGGAAAGAACCTTATGAAGAAAGCCACCGTTAGTTCATCTCAAGTAGTATGGAATTCCTCGAGAGATCAGCTAACAACCTGGTAGCTTCTCCCATCAAAGCGAATGGAAATAACCGGAGACATACTGATTCTTGAGAGATATTCTTGAATGAGAACGGTCCACAAACATCGACAAAATTTTGAATGTGCTCATAGGGATCCTCATGAGCCACCCCTCCATACAATTCTTTCATTTGTAAGAGCTAAAGCATGGTGCTAGTGACATGAAAGACAACATTCCCCTCAATATGAGGTAGACGTATAGCACCAACACCACCTAATTGGATCGAGTCATTAACATCATTCAAGTTCCCGATATCGTCTTGGTGGCCAACTTGGCTACCATTACTCCCGTTAACGCTCATTTCTTCCTCTGTTCAAATAAAGCCAACACAAACACAAAACAAAGTAAGTTGATTCAACTACAACATAAGAAGATCAAAATTCAAAATTCAATAATAGAATTCTAAACAACACCACTACCCGATAGTTGCATCATTTTTTATAAACGCTCAACTACACCTCATCCAATACTAGGTGTAGGCAATCGTAGTCTAGTATAAAACCCAATGAAGAGTTAGGGTTGAACCCACATGGAGCGGTACAAGTTTGAATTCAGTTATGAAGTTACAAACGTAATCTAATTGATGGTAGGAATAGAAATTATCGTAAAGATATAGATAAATCTAAGGGTTGACAATGAATGTCAGATGGGGGGTTTGGTTTGTCAATTAATCAGCTAAAGTAAATACAAAAATAGGTGAAACAACGATATAGAAAGAAATTCTCGGGATGTGATCGATCATAGGCTAATTTCGCTATATGGGAATTGAAATTACTAACGAATTGCTACATCTCAGTGGGTAGGCTAAACTATAAGTGTAAGAGCTTTCTCTCAAACAACTAATACGATTCAAGTGATTTATCTCGAACCTCAACAAGCATATCAATATAAACATCCCAAAACCTTAATTCATCTACTCTCTCGAGCTAGATAGGTAGAATCGAGTTTAAGATTCACTCTCTCAAGATGAACCTACATCAACCCAATAACTACAATCATTAATCGAAAACCTTGGTTCTAAAACTTCTTTCTCAAGCAAGACCATAACTCTAAGCTAGAATTGCATTTGCAACTACAATTCATAGATTAAAACACAACTAATGATTAAACCCACTTCAATTAAGCATTTAAATCAGTAATAACAATACCCATAAGATAATTAAGCCAATAATCACATGATCACACCCCAAGAATTGGGGTTCTAGCTACACATCATAAAAAGATAAAAACAATTACCAACTAGATTAGCCATCAGCTGGGTAAAGGTCTCCAAGTCTTTACAATGCTCCAAAATGATTTAGTTCAAAGACCCACTTGCAAATCCTCAAATTTAAGCTTTAAAATCTTCAAAGTCTACAGCGGAAACTCAAAAACTAAGAGAAAATTCAAACTCTCAAACTTGGGGAATCATAACTACTCTCTCCTCATTTTAAATTTCAATTTATAGTTGCTCGGTTTTTAACCTGAAAGGCCATTGGGCGAAGTAAGTCGGGCATCGCCAACCCAGTCAACGATCTGTCATTCTCTACAATCCATCCTTGATTTGCATTTTCCATTTGTCCTCCAAGTCTGATCAAAGTTGCCATCGCTGAGTTGTTTGGTGATCTGCAGACTGCCCATTCATGTCGCCAAATTAGTTCTTCCCCAGGGCTGGCACGCTGGAACTTTGGGCGTACTAAAGAGCCACTCGGCGGTTCGCTGAGTGGTCTTGGTGATCGCCAGGGTTGCTTTTCTTCACTTCTTCAGCTTGTTAGTTCCTTTTTGCTCGCTAGTGTCCTTGCCTTGCTCCTTAGGCTTCATAGCTGCAAATCAACACTTTAACATTAGTTTAGAGCATAAATTAGGCATTTTAGGGCACTTATACTATCAGAACAAAACCCTACATGAGTTGAAATCTTGGACTCATCAGTTCCTAAAGCCTTGAGTAATATTTTCAAGTATAATATTTCAATTTCAAACCTTTATTTTGGAATTGGGTATTGTGTTGATTGACCCACCTTCCAAGGAATTATTGTGGGTGTTGTCGTTTCCGAAAAGTGATTGTGAATACTTTCCTGTGCATAGATTGTGTGGCTTTGAAAATTGTTTGGAAGGGGAAGACTCAACTTTTGGAGTGATTGTTTATTGATTTAAGGAAAGTGATCTCCAAAATTTTGTATTCTAGTCAAATTCGTATGTTTCCTTCATTGCTTGTGTGTTGGGAGTAATGAAGATGAGGTGAAGGGTTTAATTGTGCACTTGATACATCTAAATGAATAAAAAGGGGTTGAAATGAAAAAGGCTATGTGATGAACATGATGATGTGAATTACCTTATTATGACCCTTGTTGATTGATTGATGAAATGCTTGAAAGCATGAATGTGGACTTGAATTGTGTGAATTTGTATCTCTTCCATGTGGTATAATATTGCTTGTATGCATTGATTGTGAACATTGTGATGAGACATGTGATAATTTATGATGTTGAGGTCTTTGCCGACGAGTGATTTGATGTCGAGGTCTTTGCCGGCGAGTGTTTATAAAGCCGATGAGAAATGGTTCCGATTAGTAATTTGACATAAAGACAATGGGAAATTGTCCGGCTAGTGATTGATATAAATTTGATAGGAAATGGTTTCGGCTAGTAATGTGATATAAAGTCGATAGAAAATGGCTAGTGATATTGTGTCGATGGGAAATAGTTCCGACAAGAGATTGATCATTGTGACTTGATGCATTTGATGCTTATGCGTGACTTACTTGTTGATTGTGATTGTTGTACTTGTTGCATGTAACTGAACTACTTGACATTGAGATTTACTTATTTGATTTGTTGAATTGTGAAGATTGAAATGTGTATATTGGGCCTTATGAGCCGTGTATTGTAGAATTGCTAGGTTGGGCTGATTTCTATGTAGGTTTTAATTTGAGGAGGTTCGGTTGGAGTGTAAGGGGTATTCGATTTCTAGCTAGTTGTTTTGTTTAGTAGGTTGCTTGCTGGGTATTGTGTTATTGGTACTCACCTCTTGCTTCTACATTTGTGTAGGTTCTGAGCCCAGAACCGCGAGCCCTTCTTCTTTTCCTAACAGTCGAGGCTCGTTGAAGGATATGAGAGGTAGTTACTTGTCATCCTGGCGGGCCCTCTTTCCCTTTTTTCTTTTAAGCTTTGCTACTTGAGATACAAAGATTAAGACTTGTATCTATCTTTCAAATTATGTAATTTCTTTATTGACTTGTACACGTGACAACCAGGTTTTCGATTATTGTTTAGAATGAATAAGTTTTCTACCTTTTTCTTGTTCTTGCTTTACTATTTTCCGCATTTTCTTTCTTTATCATTGGGTTGAGACTGACTTGTATTGGTGAGAAAAGACAAGTGTCATCATGTGCATTTTTGGATCGTGACACAAATACATATAGTGTAAGCATATACGTATTTTATTCTTCCATACAAATTAATTTCTAATGGCTGCAAATATTAGAACATGTCCTAGTTTTATTTTGTTCGAGTAAAAAGGTATAAATTAGGAAAAAGAATTAACGACAAGAATTTGGGGTTCCTAACCCCCATCTAATGGTTGATGTTGTAGAAAGGTTAACCAACTTAGAGAAATTGTCCATAGTCTTATTGCCATCAATTTTAGTTCGAAAGAATAAGAGTAGCATTCGTTTAATTAGCTTGAAAAATGACTAAGTGAAGTACTATAATCGATAAGCATGCACATCTAGCACTAGAAATATTTATTACTGGAAGTCATCTGAAATTAGTCAAAAGGTCATGGTTACTCAACCCTAGTTTATCTCTTAATTAATTCTCTTTTTGTTGAAACATCATTAGTGATAAGTAGTTGAAATTGATATCAAATGATAGACAATTTCCACAACTCTTTTTATTTTTTACAGACATAAGTAACTAGTAGGAATAATTGCATACGACCTGGTCTTTGCCTTATTTCATCTGGTATTCAATATCAACCTAATTGAGTTTTATATTTGAAAATGATGTGTTATAGTTCTTAACCAGAAGTGTAATTAGGACGTATTTAGTTAGATCTTAGGATCAACGTTAGGTCTCACGATCGGGGTTGGGTCTTTGGGTCATGTTAGAGTGAGGTCTTAGTATCGGGGTCAAGTGTATGGGTCGAGTCTCAATGTTGAGGTCGAGGTCGGGATCGGATCTCAAGGTCAAATCTTCAGGTTAGGGTTAGAGTCGGATCTCAAGATTGGGGTCGTATATCAAGGATAAGGTTTAGGTAGAGAAGGGTGTCAAGGATTAGTTGGGGTTAAGGTCAAAGTTGGATCTCAAGGTCAAGATTAGTGTTGGGTCTTGGGTTCTGGGTCGGGGTCAAGTCTCAGGGTTAGGTTATAGGTTGAGGTCAAGTCATAGGTTTGATGTTATGTTTTTTGGTCTGGTTTGAGGTTGAGGTTGGGCCTCGAGGTCGAGTCTCGGGGTTGGGGTCTAATCTGAAGTCGATGTTGGGTCTTGAGGTCGAGTCTTGGGGTTTGGGTCAGATTTGAGTCTCGAGGTTAGGGTCGGGTTGAGATTGGATCTTGGGGTTGGGGTCGAGGTTAGGGTTAGGGTTAGGGTTAGATCTTCTGATCAATTTTTGGGGTTATATGTTGATAGATACCCGAGAGACTGAGTCCTTGGGGGAGAGAGAAAGGAGGCTAGAGTCATATTTTGGTGTCAATGTCGAGGTTGGATTTTTGGGTTGGGGCAAGGCTTGATTCTTGTGATCAGGCGTCAGAGTCAATGTCAAGTTGAGAGTTGGTTCCTCTGTTGGGTTAGGACATAGGTCCGTAGTCATGTTATTTGCCTATTTTATATCTAAATACCCTTGAAAAATATTTTGTCCTTACTTAACACCATAAAATAAGTAAAAAAACACTTATTTTTTAAAATATTTTTCTAGGAAAACATTTTCCTTTTATACCAAACACACCCTCAATGTCTAAAAGAGTTATAAGGCTAGTACAAAAAAATACTACTCTCTCCAACACAATTTATGTGACGAAATTGATTTTTTAGAGTCAATTTACTTAATTTTAAGATCAAAATGGGACTATATCAACTTGCATGTCAATTTGATGAGTTAGTACATTTAAATTATTTGCCATAGTTGACCTAATTTAAATCTCAAAAAGTAAAAATGTCACATAAATTAGGATAAAAATAATTAATACTAATGTATTATCCATATAAATCATCTAACTTTTATAACTGGGGTATAGTAAATTAATGATTGAAATGTGAATACTCCTTTTGTTTATATTTACTTGTCCATTTTGAAGTTTGCACATCCTTTAAAAAATAATAAATGAGATGAGTATTTTTTCCATGATATTCATATTAATTGATGTATAATAATAGATTTTGAAAAATAAGTAATTAATGATAATGATAAAACACACAAAAAATAATTATTTTTTATACGTTAAAAAGTGATACGTAAAAAGGAAACCAAATTCTTCCTCTGTTTAGAAACTATTCTATCTCTATTAGACATGTATACTATATACTAGATACAGGACCCCGTGCCAGCACGGGGCCCAATATATATTACTTTTTTATCTCAATTTATGTGATATAATGGAACTTGAGAAGTTATCGAAATTTTTATATGATTTTAAAACTATTTTAAGTTGTTAATTACGATAATTTATACTTTTTACTTAATTTTAAAATTAATATATATTACTCTCTTTGTTTCAATTTAGGTGGCATATATAGGATTTCAAAAATTGGCCATTTTTTATGTCTTTTAAATATATTAAATTGTTGATTATTGTAATTTATATTACCCTTTTAACGTAATTTTCAAATAATACATGTCACTTCCCATGTCTCAACTTATGTGGCATTGATAAATTTTTTGGAGTCAAGTGATATTTTTATATGTATTTTAATTTTTTTTCAATTGTTAATTATTGTGATTTATAATACTTTTTACGTCAATTTCAAATAATATATGTTTATTATCTAACCCATTTTATGTGGTGCCAATAGAATGTCAAGAGTTAATCGAAATTTTTTTATATAACTTTTTAATATTCAGGTCAATTTCAAATAATATATTTTTATCATCTAACCCATTTTATGTGGTACCAATAGAATGTCAAGAGTCAATTGAATTTTTATATATAACTTTTAAATATTCAGGTCAATTTCAAATAATATATGTTTATCATCTAACCCATTTTAGGTGGTACCAATAGAATGTCAAGAGTCAATCAAATTTTTTATATATAACTTTTAAATATTCAGGTCAATTTCAAATATATGTATATCATCTAACCCATTTTATGTGGTACCAATAGAATGTCAAGAGTCAATCGAATTTTTTATATAACTTTTAAATATTTATATTGTTAATTATTGTGATTTATAGTATTATTTATATAATTTTTAAATTTATAACCAACAAAAAGAATAAGAGAAATAAATTTAATACAAAAAAAATACTAAATATTAATGAAAAATATTATTATTACAACTCTACTACATATACAAATGTTTAAATTAAAAAAAGGAAGGCAAAAGGGTCTGTTTGTATTCTCGGCCCTTCTACTTAATCATTTATCAACGGAACTCTTAAACTCAATTAAAATGAGACTTTTGATGTATAGCTCCCTCTCCTTTATATAAATGACATGTCATATTCACGTCAAATATATTAATGTCATATCATAATTATTTTCATAACTATTTTTTAAAATTATTAACCAAAATTATTTAATAAAAGGTAAAATAATAACATTTTAATTTATTTTTGGCATTTTTTAAAATAAAATTTCATGCATCCAATTCTCCCCAATTTCACTGTTTCATGACCAAAATCGATCAGAGAAAGCCATCGCCGCCGTCGTCGCCACTTTTGCCGGCGAAATCACATATACTCTCTCCCTCACCCGTCTTCATCTCCGCCGCATACCATCGCCATTTTTCTTTCCTCCTCCAACCTCCACAAAACCAACAACCTAAGCCACTATTTTTCTTTCCTCCAACAACCTAAGCCACCGCACCACCAGATCTGGCCGAAAAACTTCTTCACCGCCATGACCGCACACTCACCCACCTCGTTCTCCTCTCCACTGGCCAGTGCCGCCTCTCTCTCTCACTCTACTGCGAAACAGTGGTGGCGTGCACCACCAGCGCCGCTTCTCTCTCACTCCACTGCGATTTAGTTGTCCGGTGAGCGCTGGTCCGCTTTCTCCCTCCGCAGTGAATCAGTGACCAAGATCTGCTAAATAGATGTTAAGTAATAAACTATGGAGAAGAAAAAAAGTTTGGTCTGGCGATGAAAATTGCCAAAAAGGAGGGGTAGTGGGTGAAGAAGAAAGGACTTTTTAATTAATTACTTTTAAAAAAAAAATTCTTTATAATTTTAATATTTTTTTAACCTAAAAAAGTTATTCACTCGCCTTAAGAGGCGTGGAGTTACACACTTTTGCCACCTCAGACATTTTAATGCCACATAAGTTTGTTCTATGGTCAGAGGAATTTGTTAAATTGTGTTTTATTGAGTATAAAGGTTCAATTGATAAATGATTAAGTAGAAGGGTTCAGAATATAAACTGATACAAGTATAAGGGTTCACCAGACCATTTTTTCAAAAAGGAATGCGGCAGCCGACATAGAAAAGTGAGCCCATGAGTTGGGCCACACAGTTCAACAAAACAGTAGTAATTTTTTATAAGACATATTAGTCATTATGTAAATGTTAATTGGTGTTTTGGTACACCTTTAAAGCATGTGATTACAAAGGCTTAATGAAGGAAAAAGTAGAAAATTCCAAAAATATCCTTATCATACAAGCAGGCATGTTGACACGAGATTACAAAGGCTTAATGAAGGAAAAAGTAGAAAATTACAAAAATACCCTTTGTCATACAAACATGCATGTTGACGAAGACATGTCTGTATACTCTTCTACTATATATTAGTAATTATTACAATAGGAAGATTTTATGAATTAAAGTAGGAGGAAGGCTCTATTTACATAAATTAAAAATATTTAGTGTTCTTTTGTTAATCTTTTTAAAAAAAATTCAACTCATAGAGGAAACCAAACTTTTGTTAAGGAAGTGGACGATACTTTTATTTTCAGATGTTGATTAAATACTATTTAAATAATCTAATTTATTTTTTTTACTTTTCAAGATTTAATTTTTTTTATTTGAATAATATACTTATACATATATATAATTTTTTGGTTTTTTAATTTTTTTTTATATATTTTAAAAATAATTTAAACTATAATATTCAATTATTTTAAAGATAAAAAGTATACTAAAAAATAATTTATTTGACTCTCAAAATTCATACCTAAATTAGTACGAAAAGAATAATTAATTTTGTTTTAGCTTTGTTCTTGTTTTAGCTGTCCACTTTAAAGAAAGTTCATCGAATGGCAAGTTGGCACGTGCACCATTCAAATGGCACGTGTGTGATGATCATAATTCACACGCATGAGAGCACCCGAATATAGTAGGTAAAACATCACTTTAGGATGAAAATACTACTTTTATTTGTCCATTCATTCATTCATTCTGCATTCATCAGAATTAGGGGGTGTTTGAATTGTTTTATTTAAGTGATTTATATGTTAAAATAAAAAAAGTTAAAAGCTAAAAGTCATAAGTCATGAATATTTTTTTTTTAGTTTTTGAACTTAGTTTTGGTACTTTTCAACCTAAAAGAAAGTGCTTACAAGTACTTTTGTATTATCCAACACTTTCAAAAAAAAATAATTAACGAAAAATACTTATTAAAAGTCAAAAACCACTTAAAATAAGTCAATTCAAACACTCACTTATTTATTAAGAAAAAAAAGATATAGTTTATTAAATGATTTAGATATATTTAGATATTTTTTGAAAATTGAGTAATATTTAAAAAGACTATTTTATTATTAAGGATATAACTGAAAATAATTGGAAGCTTTGATATTAAATTTCTAAAAAATGAATTAAATTGGGATGGAGACGGCTAAGAAGTTTGAGGAATGGAGATGGAGTACAATGGCTCCATTATACAAGAATAAGGGTGATATACAAAATCACAATAACTACATGGGTATTAAGTTTTTAAGCCATACTATAAAATTTGGGAGAGAGTGGTGGAGATGAGAGTGAGGAGGGGTGTGTCTATTTTCGAAAATCAATTTGGATTCATGCCAGGATGATCAATCACAGAAGTCATCCATTTTGTAATGAGACTGATAGAGAAATATCGCGAAAAGAAGAGAGATTTACCTATGGTGCTTATTGATCTTGAGAAGGCCTACGATAAAGCCTCGATAGAAGTCTTGTGGCGACGACCGGAGGCAAGAGGTGTATGGTTGACCTACATTAGGGAGATGAAAGACATGTACGAAGAAGCAAAAATGCAGGTAAGAATGGTGGGAGGAGATTCAGATCACTTCCCCATGGAGACGGGGTTACATTAGGGTTTGACTCTTAATTCGTTTCTATTTGTCTTGGTGATGGATGTATTAACGCGAGACATTCAAAATGAGGTATCGTGGTGTATATTATTTAATTTGTAGATGACATAATATTGATTTATAAGATGCGCAATGGAGTTAATTCTAGGTTAGAGGAGTGGAGACAAACTTTGGAGGCTAAAAAGTTTAGTTGAGCCAAATCGAGCCATACTATGTGGAGTCCAAATTCAATGATGTGATGCATGAGATAAGCATGAAAGTGAAGCTTGACACATAAAATATTCACAGAAGAGATAGATTTCAAGTATATTGGGTCTATAATTCAAGGAAATTAGGACATAGACAATGATGTCACACACAATATTGGTGCGATGTGGATGAAGTGGATCACAGGCTTGCCTATGGAGTCTTGTGTGATAAGAAAGTACCACAAAAACTCAAAGGTAAGTTCTATAGAGTGATGATGTCATGACCCAAAAATGGACGTGATGACACTTGTCTTTTTCCACCAAGACAAGTCAGCCTCAACTCAACGAAAACTAAAGAAATGTGGATATATAAAGCAAGAACAAGACAAAGGAGGAAAAGTTATTCATTCTAAGCAATACCACAAAACCGGACTGTCACGTGTACAAGCCACTAAATACATAAAGTGCGGAATTAAGAAATAATTACAAGTCTCAATCTTTGTTTTTCAAATAGAACAAAGTATAAAGAAACGGAAAAAGAGGGTCTGCCGAAGTGACAAACAACTACCTATTCAAATCCTCGACAACCCTCAAAATTAGAATAAAGAGAAAGAGATCACACGAGTCCGGTCTCGGAACCTGCACAAGTGTAGAAGCAAGGGATGAGTACCAACAACACGGTACCCAACAAGCAACATACTAAACAAAGCAACTAGCTAGAATTTGAATACCCCTTACACTCCAACCGAACCTCCTCAAACTACAACATGCATATAAATCAGTCAAATCTAACAATTCTACAATAGACAGCTCACAATGCCCAATATTCATAGTTCAATCTATTAACTTATTTTGTATAATGACAAACTACCTTGTGTTGCAGGAAAATCAAGACTAGTGTATATGTGTTAGATACACAAAATCCTGCATATTGATGCTTCAAGAATCAAATCAGAAGCAATCAATTAAGGAGAAGATTGACTCACTCAAATCAATCTAAACAAAGATTGATTCATTCAAATCAACCTGAACTCAAGAAATCCAATCAAATCTTGCAAGATAACCATGCCTTTCAAAGAAGATATACCATTGCTGGAACTCAATCAAAGAAGATTTATATTAAATCAAGCATGGGAATCAAAAAGGAAGAAAGCCAAAGAGGGAAAGAAACAAGCTGCCCTCACTGAAGCCAAGTATCAAGACTACAAGAAGATCCTCAAAAGAAGGAAGAATATTAAGATCATATAAATATCTTCAAGAGAATAAAGAGAACCAAGATCACCAGAAGATCTCCAAAGAAGGAAGGAATCGCCTAGCTCATATGGACATGAATCAATCAGCCAAAATCAAGGACTCAACTAGGATCCTTGATTTGAAATACCCTTGGGTTATTCATTAACAAGAGCAGTCCTCAAACACTATATAATCCTCTTCTATCCTTAGTTGTGAAGTACGCACTTCACTTGAACTTATACTGTAATCTTCTTTTATCTTTCATAAAACTTTGTACACACTTGAGTGAACAATTGAAAAGATAAGAGAAAGAAAGATCTGAGTGTAGGTTATACGAGTAGAGGTTGTGTCGAAGAAGAAGATCTGATTTGCATATTAGACGGGGCTCTTAATTGTAACATTCTGTAACACCCAAGTTCTCAACAAGCTCTTAAGGAAACCCTTGTAACCCAAGGGGACTGGAAGTAGGCACCACATCGGTGTTCCGAACCAGTATAAAACTTTTTGTGTCATTTACTTAATGCTTTTACTATCTTTGTATATCTGTTTTACTAACGTGCAAGTGAGTCGACTGACCAGAGTAGAAAGTCGGCTGAAGGGAATTTTAATTCACCCCCCTCTTGACTTTAAATTGGTATTAGAGCAGGTCTCGCCAGTAAAGTGTTTAACCATACGTGAGCAAAGATCCAATGGCACACTATCAGATTCCTGGTGCTCTACTTCAAGATGGACATTCCTCAACTCGACCACCATAATTCAACGACCAACATTACTCCCACCGGAAAGAAAAATTCAGAATCTTTGTCTTTTCAAATGATCATCAAGCATGGATTGTGATCAGGCAGGGTCCAAAGCCTATTCCAGGAATGACCGAAAAAGATGGCACTGAGAATCCATTTGATCCCGAATCTTTCGATATCATAAAAGAGCAACAAGAGGTAATTCAAACTAATGTTAGAGCTATAAGTTTGTTATATTGTGCAGTGAGTGGAGCTTAATATGACAAGATATCAACATGTGAAACTGTGAAAGAAATGTGGGACAAACTAGAAGTGACTTATGAAGGAACCACCAAGGTAAAGGAAGCTCGGATCAGTTCATTGGTGAATGAATATAAATTTTTCAAAATGGCCGAGGATGAAAACGTAGAAGCCATGTTCTCGAGATTCAGTAAAATTGTCTGTGAACTTAAATCACTTGGAATGGTGTATTCAAATGGACTTCAAGTTAGAAAATTTGTTAGAAGTCTACCCAAAGCTTGGGAAACTAAAGCTACCATTCTTGAAGATGGAGATCTGCAAAAAAATGACGTACGATGAACTACGAGGAAACTTGATGGCCTATGAACAAAATCATATTAACAGGTACAACAAGGATGATAAAAAGAAGATTGTGGCATTTACAGCTGAAACATCTTAAATTGGAGAAGATGGTGATGAATATCAAGACGAAGTAATGACTCTCATAAATCGAAGAGTGACACAAATGCTTACACAAAAAAGGCAGAGACCCCAACAGGATTTTAAGAATAATGAAAGGAATGATGATCATTACTACTATTGTGGAAAATCAGGACATATCAAACAAAACTGTCCAGAACGGAGAAGGAGAAACAATTGAAGAAATAAAGATCCAAAAAGTCTTGAAGCCTGGTATCAAGGAGAAACATCCGAAGATGATCATGATGAAACTACCAATATATGTTTCATGGCACTAGGTGAAACAAATGAGGTAAGATCTTTTAACTGTTCTAACTATAATGACTTACAAGACTCTTTGGACATGATTACTGATGAATTACAGAAATTAATTGATGCATACAATAAGATTGCTCAAGAAAAGAAAGACTGACAGATTCTTCTCGAAGCAAGTCAGATTGAAGTCGACTTACTAGCAGAAGAACTGGAAAAAGTAAAAGTGCAGCTGAACAATATTAGAAGATCTCTTAGACATATCTCTGTCAGATCTAACAGAACTACTTTCAACAGGAGAAGATCTTCTAATCAAAGTTCCTACAGGTCCAACAGATCTTTATCTAATTCCTCTTATCATTCTGCTGAAACTGTTGTTAATTTCTCTTGTTATACTTGTGGTGACATTGGTTACAAATCTTTTAACGGTAGGAAATTTTCTTCTGGAAAATGGATTTGGAGACCAAAAGTTGTTAATCCTAACCCTTAAGGACCCAAAAATACTTGGGTACCAAAAAGAAATTAATCTACTTGTTTTGCTAGAGCAGACCATAAAAACCTACAAGAAAGAAATGTGGGTAATTGACAGTGGATGCTCCAGACACATGTGTGGAAAGAGAGAAAATTTCAAACTATTAAAAACATTGCTTGAGGATTTGTAAAATTTGGTAATAACGCAAAATGAGAAGAAATTGGAGTTGGAACTATCACCCTCATCTCATCATGTGATTTAGTAGAAGTATATCTTGTTGAAGGACTCAAGCACAATCTCCTCAGCATTAGTCAACTATGTGACACTTGGTTTCAAGTTTCCCTCAATACAACAAGTTGCACAATCAAACATCCAGAAAGAAATTTTTTCATCAGAGGAGATCAAATTGATAATATATATGTCTTAACTGTTGTTGATCTATCTAACCTTACTTGTCTTACTGCAGCTTCTAATGATCCTTGGTTGTGACACCAAAAGCTTGGACACACAACCTTGCATGCTCTTGAGAAGTTATCTTGATTAGAATGAATTATCAGACTATTAAAATTGAACTTTGAAAAGGTTCATATCTATGATGCGTGTCAACTTGTGATCATGATGGCGAATTTGAAAATAAGGCATTTGAAGATTTTTGTGCTTAAAACGGCTTCACTCAAAATTTCTCTTCACCCAGATCACCTCAACGAAATTGAGAGGTGGAAAGAAAAAATTGTTTCTTACAAAATACAACAATAATAATGTTCTTGGATCAAAATTTCCCTGATCATTTTTGGGCAGAAGCAATTGAATCTGTTGTCGAAGAGTCAGCTCCTGCAGAGAGAGTCGACTACCCAAGCTGACAAAACCACTATCCCTAGGGAATGGAGATACAATGCAAGCTACCTTGAAAAATTTATCTTGGGAAAACCAGATGATAAAATTCAGACTAGATCTTCACTACGAAAGCAAGAACCAGAAGCTCTTGTATCCCAAATAAAATTCAAACGAATAAATGGATGAGTCATGGATACAAGCTATGAAAGAAGAACTTGATCAATTCGAGAAAGATCATCTTACAAATAAAGCAATTAGAAAATGGAATTTTCATCAATCAAGGAAATACGGTTGGTGAAAAACTATATAGAGGAATGACTGGATCTTTACTATATCTCACTGCAAGTCGATCGAACATCATGTTCAGTGTTTGCAAAGGTTTCAATCTGCCCCAAAAGAATCGCATATCACTGCAGTAGAACGAATCAATCTGATATCTTATTGGAACATCCAAAATGGGACCATGGTATCCCTTCTTTGAAAATTTTGATTTATCTGAATTTTTAGATGCTGACTTTGCAGGTGATAAAAATACAGCAAAAGCACTAGTGGAACATGTCAATTCTTTGGAAAATCTCTTATTTCCTAGCATAGTAAGAAGCAGACCTCAATAGCTCTTCAACTACTGAATCCAAATATCTTGCAGTTGGAAGTTGTGGTACTCGGCTTCTTTGGGTGATGCATCAATCATTGGACTACAACTTATCTTTTGAAGGTGTTTCAATATTCTGTGATTGTACAGTGCTATTAGTTTATCCAAATATACTCTGCATCATTCCAGGGCATCTTTTTATTCATGATCTTGTTGAAAATGGTGATTTCTTGCTTGAGTTTGTTGATTCTGAAAATCAATTAGCTGACAGTTTTACAAAACCCTTGTTTGAAGAAAGATTTCATTTCCTTCAAAAGTCTTGAAATTATCGTGCTCAAAAATAAATTCTTTACTCTAATATGTCTAGTTGTTCTTGTCTATTTTGTTTTCCTTTTTTATTATGTCAAAGAGGGAGAATTCAGATAACTATACTGAAAGCATACAGAAAGGGGGAGCATACAAAAAGGGGGAATCAGAAAATTGATAGACAGGGAAGTTAAACTAAATCGTATAGTTAAATTTGTCATTATCAAAAAAGGGGGAGATTGTTAACTTATAATATTTTGTATAATGACAAACTACCTTGTGTTGCAGGAAAATCAAGACTAGTGTATCTATGTTAGATACACAAAATCCTACAGATTGATGCTTCAAGAATCAAATCAGCAGCAATCAATTAAGGAGAAGATTGATTCACTCAAATCAAACTGAACTCAAGGAATCAAATCAAATCTTGCAAGATAACCATGCCTTTCAAAGAAGACCTGCCATTGCTGGAACTCAATCAAAGAAGATTTATATTAAATCAAGCATGGGAATCAAAAAGGAAGAACCCCAAAGAAGGAAAGAAACAAGTTGCCCTCACTGAAGCAACGCCTCCATCATTCAAGGGATACGGAATTGAAGCAATTACAATCCTAGCGTCTGACTAGGATGAAGTAATCTGAAGATAGACACTCAAATCTGCCAAGTATCAAGACTACAAGAAGATCCTCAAAAGAAGGAAGAATATTAAGATCATATAAATATCTTCAAGAGAAGAAAGAGAATCAAGATCACCAGAAGATCTCCAAAGAATGAAGGAATCGTCTAGCTCATATGGACATGAATCAACCAACCGAAATCAAGGACTCAGCTAGGATCCTTGATTTGAAATACCCTTGGGTTATTCCGTAATAAGAGCAGTCCTCAAACACTATATAATCCTCTTCTATCCTTAGTTGTGAAGTACGCACTTCACTTGAACTTATATTGTAATCTTCTTTTATCTTTCATAAAACTTTGTACACACTTGAGTGAACAATTGAAAAGATAAGAGATACAAAGATCTGAGTGTAGGTTATACAAGTAGAGGTTGTGTCGAAGAATAAGATCTAATTTGCATATCAGACGGGGCTCTTAATTGTAACATTATGTAACACCCAAGTTCTCAACAAGCTCTTAAGGAAACCCTTGTAACCCAAGGGGACTGAAAGTAGGCACCACATCGATGTTCTGAACCAGTATAAAACTATTTGTGTCATTTACTTACTGCTTTTACTATCTCTGTATATCTGTTTTACTAACGTGCAGGTGAGTCGACTGACCAGAGTAGAAAGTCGACTGAAGGGAATTTTAATTCACCCCCCCCCCCTTTGACTTTCACAATCTTCAAAATTCAACAATCAAACAATTCAAATAAGTCAATCTCAATTTCAAGTAGTTTAGTTACACGCACAAGTATATAAATCACAATTAACAAGTAAGTCACGCATAAGCATCAAAAGTATCAAGTCACAATGATCAATCTCTCGCCAGAACTATTTTTCATCGGCTTTATGTCAAATCACTAGTCGGAACCATTTCTCATCGGTTTTATATCACTAGCCAGAATCATTTCCCATCGATTTTATATCACTAGCCGGAACCATTTCTCATTGGCTTTATATCAAATCACTAGCATGAACTATTTCTCATCTACTTTATATCACTAGCCGGAATCATCTTCATTGGATTTATATCACTAGCTAGAACCATTTCCCATCGGTTTTATATAAAATCATCACATGCCTCATCGCGGTTTTCACAATCAATGCATACAAGAAATATCACACCACACAGAAGAGACAACAATTCACACAATTCAAGTCCACATTCATGCTTTCAAGCATTTCATCAATCAATCAACAAGGGTCACAATAAGGCAACTCACATCATCATGTTCATCACATAAGCTTTTTCATTTCAGCCCTTTTATTCATTTAGATGTAACAAATGAAAAATTAAACCATCCACCTCATCCCCATTACTCCCATCACACAAGAAATGAAGGAAGTACACGAATTCTACTAGAAAACAAGGTTTAGGAAGTCACGTGCCTTTAATCAATCAATAATCACTCCAAGAGTTGGGTCTACCCCTTTCGAATCACTTCCAAAGCCAAAAAATCTATAATAATCAAGTATTTACCATCATTCATAGAAACAACATTCTCATATCAATTATATAGAAAAATGGGTCAAACAACTCAAAATTCAATTTCAAATGGAGGTTTGAATTCGAAAAAAATACTTGAAAATGATGTTTAAGGGTTTAGGAACTCATTAGTGAAAACCATTTCGAACAATGGATCAAAATTTTTAAAATCACCATTTTATTAATATCTTGGGTTCTTGAAGATAACCCAAAATTACTCATTTCAAAAGCTTGATTCAAAAACATAAATCCATAAATAATAATGGGTAATTGAAGATTTAGAGTTAAAAATCGTTACCCAAAAGGTTTTCATAGAAAATTTGGTCCAAATCGCCACCCCAAGGTTCCCAAAACTCAAAAAATGATAAAATGAGGCTTCCTCGAAATGGCAGCAAAAATCCTCTCTGATGTCGCAAAAGCGACCAGAGGTTCGCTTATGGTTTTTAATCTCATTATGACTTGGTCATTTGAAAGAACAATTAATTCAATCATAATAGTGGAATGTAAGGCACTAAAAGAATGAAATACTCCTTTCTTTTCAATCGCCCCCAAAGATAGACGCTCGGAAAAGTTCTATAGATTCTTGATGGCTCTTTTTAGTGGAGAGTAATAGTGCAGGAAGGGGTTGAGACCAAGCCGACCCACTAGTAGAGTAAGCTCTTCCCACGTAACCCCTCTTAAAACGTAGGCATTGCAAAAGCGAAGAAAGCAAAACCAATCTCGCTAAAACGATCCTCGCAAAAGCGAGCCACCCCTCGCAAAAGCGGAGATCACCAGAACACATACATCGGAAAATCAGCCAACACTCTTAACCTCAAAAGGACCCTCGAGATTTGTTTAGATTCCCGTACACAAAAATCACATATGCATATCATTTATAATTGATGTTTCGGACTCAATGGAACCATCAAAATACGAATTTGAGGTCTCCTTAACCCAACATCCGTGAAACCACAAGAAACTAACTCAACGCCTAAAAAAGTTTAAAAAAAGCTCGGAACCTCTCAAAAATTAATCATGACCTCACATAGGCCTAAAATCATCCTCTGAATCCAAAAAATCTCTCAGAATTTCGATTCGAGCATCCGAAACCTGAATATTGACCAAAGTAAACTCAAATGCTAAAGTTCCACAATTTCACAACTTAGGACCTCAAATCCTCAAAAAGACTATGAATCAGAAACCGACAACTCTCATTGATCATAATTCACATTTTAGAACTGATGGAATCAACGAAATTCCATTTCCGACACTCAAAATTTCAAAAGAAACCGAAAACCACTTTCTTTACAACTTAGCCTTTTAAACTTAAAACTTACCAAATTCTCAACTTTTAACTCCAAGTACAAAAACAAACTTTTCAAAACTCAGACTTGGGGTCAATATAGAGAAAGCAAAAATGGTAAATTCATGAAAATTTCCAAAAAGACCGACCGGGTCATTACAGATGGTTCGATCGACATTGTTGTATGGGACTGAGTATTGATCAGTCAAGAACTCTCATTTCCACAAGATGCATGTTGTGGAGATGTGGATGTTGAGGTGGATGTGTAGTTATACTAGTAGCGATAAAAATATAAATAAGGATATCCAGGATAAGGTGGAGTAGCTATGTGGTGAACAAGATGAGAAAAACAAGATTGATATGGTGCGAGAGGTTGGTTATCGAGGGTATGAGGAGAGGCAGAGGTAGGTTGAAGAAGTATTGGAGAGAGGTGATAAGACATAATATGACGCAATTTCAGGTTACCGAGAAAATGACCTTAGAAAAGAGGGTGTAGAGGACACATATTAGGATAAAATGTTAGTAGCTACTGTAGTGGAGTCTTGCTTAGGGTTGTTGGTGTTTGCGATGGTACTAGTTGTATTATGATAGTTCTTATTTATTTTTTAAAAAAATCATTATTTAATATTATTTTAATAATTCAACCTAGTTTGTTGTTTGTGGTGTCTCAATTATCACATGATTTTTTATTTTTTTTTACTCTTCTCTAGTAGACTTTTGCATCGTTTTTCTTGTATTTGATATATTCTGTTCATTATCTCCTTATTTTTTTTATATCGGGAATTGTTGCACTTGAACCAAGGATCTTTCGGAAACAACCCCTCTACCTCCATGAGGTAGTGCTAAGGTTTGCGTACATTCTACCATCTCCAACCTCAGTTGTGGAATTTCACTGGATATATTGTTGTTGGAGTTTGTGCCTCACCGCAGAGCCATGAAAGAGTTGAAATTTATTTATCCATAACTTATACCTATTTTTAAATCATTTTCACTTTAAAAGTTGTATTTAAGTACATTCAAGCCTTAACATTATTTCAAATATTTTTTAATAAAAAATATAACCAATCACAACTCGATCTTTATAGATCTGCTATTTCTTGAAATCTCTCTTTTGATGCAAAATCGTAATGTAATATCTTTCAATTCCATAAATTTTAAATAAAGTAAAAAATATATTTAAACTTCATGATTAAACACCTACCAAACATTTCGAGCTTGAGATCAGAGTATAAAAACAAAAATCAGTACACATGTTTTATTCTCCTAAATTAATATTTTTAATATAAATTCAAATTAATCGAACTAATGATGACAAATGAAAAGAAGAAGAAGAAGTGATTCCTTATTATTTGTTCCTTGTTGGTTTCGTAGCCCTAACTTAGCCCATAGAAACAATAGTACTAATATTATATTTACCTATCCTTATAGGGATGCATTACTTTTGCTAAGAAAAACGTATCCAACGGATATGCTATTTTCCATATATCTTTAATTACTTAATATAATAAAAGTAATCTTTTATGACCAAAAAGAAAAAAAAGCCTTTCAACTAACATACATTTATATCACCTTTTATTTTTGAATTTCTACTAAGGTCTGTCTATTTTAATACTCCATTTAGTATTTATCTCCCCTGATGCTAGATAGAAAACTTTGCAAGTCTATTCTTTAATAGGGATGCATCTTACCCAATTTCCTCCTGTTAGGGATTCAAAAATCAGTCTCTCAAAAAGGCAATATATGTGTTGAAAAGTACTCAAGTAATACACTTTTTTTTCTAAAGAAAAATAATATAAAATTATAAGTTCAAATAAATCTAGACGAGTAAGTGCAAAAAGAAGAAGAAGAGAAATAACTGTTTTAATCTCTGTATAATTGCATAATTTCAGTTTTAGTTCATGCATTATTTGATTAAGCACATTTAACCTTTAATTATTCAAAGTGTGCGATTTTGGTCCTTAAAATTAACAAAATTTAACTATTTAACAAAAATGATTATTTAAAAATACATAAAATAAAATGAAGGGTTGGTGATTCTAAATGCTTGAAGAAATATGTATATAAAATTAAAATTATATATTTTTAAAAAATATACAATTAGAATGATTATTTTTAATATATAAAAAGATCTCATTTGCTTCTCTGTTTGCTTTGTGTTTTATTCATTAGCAAATAGCAACTCACTCTTCCTCTCTTTTTAAATGGTTACTAATCAAGGTCAAATACGTTCACATTTAAAAGAGTTTAATAGGCGGACAAGTTTCCTAAGGCTATCAATAGTGTCGTAACAACTTTCAAATTTTTTTAAAATTTAATATTTAATTTTTATAAAATTCAAATTTTCTTATATACATAATTCTTCAAGCATTTAGAATCACCAACTCTTTAATTTATTTTACTTTATATAATATTAAAATAATCATTCTTTTAAATAGTTAACTTTTGTTAACTTCAATGACCAAAATTGCATGCTTCAAATAATTAAAGGTTAAATGTACATAACCAGATAACACATGGACTAAAACTGAAATTATACAATAATACAAAAATTAAAATCATTGTTTCCCCTAAAAAATAATTCTCAGATGTAAAACGGCAATTTTTTATGATGATAAAAATTGCACTTGAAATGTTATTATTTAGTAAGAATTTATTAAAAAAAATTAAAGGTGAAAATTATTTATAACCTTAATTTTGCTCAAAAAATCATATTCCATCCCAATTATGAATAATATACACTATTCTCCTCTTATCCTATACAATATCGATTTTGCCTTTTGACATTTCCAACCATCTATCTATATTATATCTCGGATATTTTTATTTTTTTTATTAATCTAATTAACCTTATAAATAAAATAATTCTTTATGAATTTATCACAAATTTAGTGTTATTTTATTACCTGCATGTGTGCATATTTAAGTTTCATTTCCCTCTTAAATGAGTTTTGATTGTCATCAATGAAATATTTTTAATTTTTTTTCCTTAGAAATTTGTTATAAAACATACCTTTATTTTTATTAATTATTTTTGTATTGCTTGTTATTCACTTGTTTGACTAGATATTAGAGTTTGATTATTATTGAATAAATATATTTTTCTTATTTTGCTTATTTATTTTATTCAGAACATCATTAATTAACCTATATATTTAATTAGTACTTTTCACTCTTTTTCTTCTTCTTTTTGTCTAAGAAATAATACTAAATTTTGCTGTGAAAACTTTATTATATAAATTAAAAAATAAAAATAAATCGTGATTTTAAGAAGTATGGAAAAAGAAAGAAGAAAGGACAAAAATTAATTATATAAGGATAAATAGACAATTTAAAAAGATAATTAGAATAAAGGAGAGACAATTTTACAATTTTTATTATTCAAAATTAAGAAATACTTAACTTTTAAAATAAAATCAAAAGGCATAAATGATTTTCACCTCTTTTCTTAAAAAAACATTTTGTTAACTATATTGAGAGCATGAGATTTGGAGATTTTTTTTGTAGTCCCTACTAAAAACATAGTGCTCCTCTATTTATTTTTCTTGGTACTATTTCCTTATCAAAAGTCAATTTGACCAAGTAGCAAAGATTGACTAAATTAATTTAATTAGCAGAAAATTATATAATACAAGGTGCAACTTCATTATATTAAATTAATATAAATTAAATAACAAGAATATATTTTAAATATTAGTTAAATAAAGCATGTATTAATCGTAATAAAAAGAAAATTTTCAATGAATTCATATGTTATTCAACCATATAAGAAGTGTATTTGGCCAACATCAAAGCCAATTCTTTTCTTTTTTTTAAAACACACACACACACAATTTTTGAAAATTTTAATTAATTAAACATTTTGAAAGTATTAATTTCAAGAGGGCCGCGGAAATATCCAATACACAAATATTGCATTTCCTTTTTCACTTGAAGAAAAATGATTCTTTTTAGGATCTTTTTTTCAAAAATAAGAGGCTGTAGATTAATCAAGGGTATTTTTGTCATGAAAAATATGAATATACTAAGACTTTTCCATGACCCAGAGGGGCAAACTGGTGATTGAATAATAGATATATTATAAGTAATTATAGAAGAAGTTTCAAACTAATTTTCTAATATCTCTCTCTATATTAACTCTTTGTTTGTATCTCTTTCTACCCCCACTACCCCTCAAAGGTAGTAGAGTGGGGGGTTTACCAGCATCACCAACAAGGTAGCCAGCCAGTGTTAGAAAAGAAAGACATAATGAGAGTAGAAATAAAAACAAAAGGTGGTAGATGCATGAGTAACAACAACAACTACTTCCTACAAACACAATCTCCACCTCTTTCTCTCTCTTTTTCTACCACACCCTCTTTACAATCTCCTTTCTCAACCCTTTTCAACTTGAAAAAAATCCCTTCTTTTTTCACCTAAATCCCCATTTCAAGATTCTTGATTTTCAACCACTTTTCCTCTTCTTCTTGTAGTTGTAAGGTACTATTTTCTTGGTTTTTGTTTTTGTTTCTTTTGAGTTACTTTTGACTTATGGTTTAACATGTGGATAATTTGTTTGTTACTATTACTGACCTTGGTCATTGTGCTTTGGATGATGACAAATGGTACTTTCTTTTTCATTTTCCCCTTGTTCTCTGATTGTTTTGATGTCTCTACTCTCTAGTCTTGGAAAGTTTGCATCTTTGTTCTTCTTTTCTCTTCTCCACAAAAGGTGGTAGGTTGGTGAGGGTTGACTTGGTCTACATAACCTTATCTTCCAACAGGGTCTATTTTTTGCTTTATTTTATGCAAAAATTATCTTTACTGCCTGTTGCCAACTTGGGGTTCATGTTTTTTAGTCCTTGGTATTGTCACTTGAATGTTTAAGATTCTTTGTATGGAATGTGAAATCTCCCAACCCCAGGGTGACAATATTAACCACTAACTAGTCTAAATGTTACCATTCTTTCTATGCAAGGCTAAATCTTCCACTACTTGTTTTTGGGGATTAATTTTATTAGCAGGTAGATTAAGTAGTGTGGAATGACAAAATCTTGATTTTAGCTGTGTTGTCATAGTTTTAGCAATGTCTCCCCAGCCTCAGGCTGCTGACTTTGTTCTGGAAGTGATCATATATGTAATGCTGATAATGTAATATGAATTACAGTTCAGATTTCAGTTACACTGTGTTTTATGAGTGAATATATCTTGCTTCATACATGATATCAATTCCCAGCAATCTAAGGGACAGATTAGGCATTTCTTCTACTTTGTCTAACAAGTTGGCAGTATTCTGCTATCTACAAATGGAAATGTGTCTCCAACTTTCTAATTTTCGTGCTGTTGGAATTCTGCTAGGCATAATTTGGTGAGCTATGGTGAGCATCCGAAGGCGCAAGCTGTTAGGACTTTGCTCTGGTATGGAAAGTTAGTGCATCTTGGTTTATTATAATCATTGAAGTCCAGTAGATGCATAGTTTCTATACTTTGTAAAATACAGTTGTCAAGTTTTCTATCTATTGTAAACTAGAATGCCCTGTTTTCACTTTTATCTGTTTATATTTTTCACTTACTTAACAAGTTTAGCAATACTTTTGGATAACTTTTCTTGATACACAAATGATTATGAAGGACGAAGCGCCTTCTTGGTTCCACTGCCAAAGTTCTCTGGGAATGGGCACTTTGCCGAACATCGTTTCTTCAACAACAGACCCACTAGTGTACATCCAATGCCATCAACTGATATTGATGAGTCAAAAGAGGTATGAATAGTTTATTGATGTTTGGTATTTCTACTCTATATTAGTTTTAAGTCGTTCTCATTATTCTTGCTGCATCCCTTCAGTTACTTATTTTAATGTATCTGCAAGAGAAGTGATAGCATTATCTATATGCTTCACTATTGTGCTAATATGTTGTGTGAGCATGAATGTCTAAATTTGCCTGATTTTGTTTTCAAAAGTCTCCGAATAATCTTTGAAGACTAGATTCTACTTCTGAACTGACAAGCAAGTAAGAAGGATGTAATAGTTTGAACACTAAAAGCATTTAGCTTAAAATGAGATAAAAGCAATGCGGAGTCACCTTTAACAATTTTAGGACAGGCTCTATAGTACCGGGGTGGCTTCTTCTATGGGTCTTTTCGCCTGCAATCAACTGTGTCTTGAATCAGCAAATAAAGTAGTTTTCAGCCAATGGTTCTTATGGATGATCTAATTGAAGTAGCAGTACGTGATGCGACCTTCCTAAGCTATGATCCTAAGGGATATTGTCTCTGATCCATTTCCTTCTATTTTGGGTTATCATGAAAAGATTGATTGGTTTCAATAGCACTAAGTTAATCTGCTAGAATTAAAACTATTTGCGAGTTTATTTAATATGTTTCCTACTAAACATAAGTAGCTATTCCATACCTTCGTGCTTAAGCAAACTAGTTAGCATAATAAGGAAGCTCAGAAATTCTATGCTAAATGTGTTGATTCTTATCTTCAGAACTATGTAAAACATTTTCCAGAATACTGATCAAATTAGTGGACGTGGCTTCCTCAGCATAGGTAGTTATTTGGTTTCTTGTAGAGGGAAGTCTAAGTGAAAATTTTACCGCATTTGGTAAGACATGACAACTGTAGTTATGCTGTTATGTACTGTGCTGTATTGTGTGTGTTTCAGCTTGTTCCTCAGATCATTTCATGCAGAAAAGGAAGGGGTCCTCTAGGTTCTCCCGAAAGTGCCTACATTGAAAAACACTTCTGTGTCTGATGGATGCACATTCAATTCACTTGTTTTTCTGGGTAAATAATACTGGCTATGACACACAAAAGGGAAAAAGAAAATGTGTTCACTGGAGGAGGTTTATCACTAATGTCTCCAAGCAATGAGATTTTAGTGAATAGCCAACTATGTTTGTTGCCCCTTTTACAGTTTATGGCCTTTCCTGCATTGTTTTGTCTGCTTCAACTGATAGCATTCTGACTAGTAAAAATAAAGTCAAGTGATATGAAGAAGTCAAATCTTTAAATATCTTAGATTCTGTCCAGCTTTAATTGAATTTTGAATAATAGTTTTCTCTCGAAATATCTGCTTCAGTTACAGAAAGGAAAGAATAATTGATTACTATTATGTTATGGCACAACTATCACTATTATAGTGAGCAGATTAACGTGTATACTTTCTTCCCAGTCAATAGGATTTTAATTCACAGAGGATCATGTGGGATCCTCTGCCCGACCCATTGAATTTCATGTTTTCTTTATGAACTCTTTAAGTTCTGCTGGCATTCTTTACATTCTAATCTATTCTTTCAATGCTCTCCAGAAAGTTGCTATAAAGGTTGTTCCTGGATCATCGAATAGTCATGCCTCTGGCTCCTTGATGGAGCAGACCACTCAACAATTTCCAGGTTTTTGCTTATATACTAATGATTTTGATCACCTAGTTGCCTGTATTTCTATTTCATTATATCAGGGTAGATCCTGCCGATCTTTATGGTACATACAACAAAATTCAAATATGTCTGTTTCGGTATCTTCTACATGACTGCACATAATTGTTCAGCCCCGCTGCTTGTTTAGCTGACTTTAAAATTTTGTTGCTTCTGAAACAAAGTTGTAATCTCATATCAACTGATGGGAACTATTGTGCTTTACAAAGTCTAGTGCTGCTAGTTCAATAAAAACAGGTCTAAAGGAGTAAGGAAAAAGCTGAGGTAAATAAGAAAATAGAAAAGGCAGAAGATTAGAAAAGGGGGTGGAGGGGTTGGGGAAGCTCGAGTTATTCAGCTATGGTGGATGAAAGGATAGAAGATGATGAAGAATAGAATTCAATAGGAAAGTTTACTTGAACATTCAATTGATGATTCAATCTGTAATGATACAATGCCTTATATATACATGAGAAAGAATCTTATCTTGCTAAGTTCTTCTAACTAATTCAACAGCGTAACTAATTACTGATAAGGCAAAGCTAACTAACTTGACCAGCTGATTCATTTATTGTGTAACAGACAGACTGATGAGGACAGAGAGTGGAATCCTATAAATGTGTTTATGAATAATTCTCTTCAAGTATATTTAAATGAAAACATGATAATTAATTGAGCAGCGCCTTGAAGCAACTGTCTATTGCAGACAAAAACTCAAGAAACCTCAACAGCATGAAGCACTGATATGGACGACGTCTTTTACCGCTTATGTGTGTGATTACTCTGCTTTTCTATGCTCGTAAATACAAAAAAGGAATCATCTTGAAATATTAATTAGCTTCCTCTGTTCCTCAATAGTCATGGTATATAACTTCTTTCATCTAGGTTTTGAGAAGCCATATGTTGCAACTATATCTAGTTCACATTGTATAGCAATTCTTCTGGCCTCAGAATATCAATATTTCATGTTTGTGGGATATGTCGCTTGAAACTTAGCTGCTTATTGCTGTCATCAGCATATCTATCATCAAAAAGTTCCATCAAATGATGAATTGCTCCATTTTGTTCTTTACCTGAATCAACATTTGAATTGGCTGGGAGCTATTTGAATACTCCTACTTAAACCACCATCTCTTGGCTTGACTGAAAGACACTCTAGTTCCATAAATCTTAGCGCAGGAATACTCACATCGAGCGCTAAGGAATCTCTTGTGTCTTTAGAAGTGCTGCTTGCATCCCATGAAATAACATTTGTGCATTTGCTGTTCCAGAAGTTAAACGCAGAAAGCGACACAGGAGAAAGCACTTTGAAAACCAAGAACCATGTCTCATGAGAGGTGTCTACTTTAAAAATATGAAATGGCAAGCTGCAATAAAAGTTGATAAAAAACAAATCCACTTGGGTACAGTTGGCACTCAAGAAGAAGCTGCTAGACTGTATGACAGGTATCATACTGCCTGCAAATTTATTTCTCTTCACCTTGTTAAATTATATTCCCCCTTCAGTGTGATGCTAAAAATTTCAAATGTTCGACAGGCTCGTACCTTACTGGTATCTGATAAGATGGGGTTTCCTAGGGTTCATCTACCAATTTTCAGAAATTTACAGCAACAAGATCCTTGTGCAGTTCTATTACAATTAGATGATTCTTCTATGGAAGCTTTAATATGGATGGTTTTTTCTTTTTCCCTTGAATTTGTAGGGCTGCTTTTATGTGTGGGAGGGAACCAAATTTTGAGCTTTCCGAGGAAGAGAAGCAGGAACTAAGACAATTCAAATGGGATGATTTTTTGGCATTTACACGCTCCGCGATTACTAATAAGAGTAAGTCCCAATACTGTTGACCACTTCTAGTCATTGTAGCATTTCTTGGTGGCTACAGTGCTAATCAGATGAAATATTTTTGCAGAAACTCGAAGAAGAAGTGGGGCTGGTGCACGGAGGAAATCTGAGCCTTTAACTTCAGCACTGAACAGTGAGGAGGATGAGGAAGAGGAGGAGGGAGGGGAGCTGGAAAGCAACAGTTTTTCAGCCTCTGAAGATATAGAGCACGACATATTGTTCTCTTGATCCCCTCTTCTCCCCTCCATTTTGTGCATGCCGAAAAAAATAGTTCTACTGATTCTGTTAAGCTGTTCAGCCACGTACTTACAACTCGGTGATTCTGGTATTCGTATAGATTTACACAAATATAGATGCCCCTATTAGGATGGATGATGATACATTATCTTTCTATTGGCAAAGTTAATTGAATTTGATATCAAGTATGTTATTGTGTATGCCTCAAGACCTATTGTCATATGCTTGATGAACTTTGACATATGAAAGTGACTTTGATCAGCATCCCTTACCTATATGATTAAATGGAATATGAGAAGGAGATAAAGGAATTTTTGGTCATATAAGTGTATATGCTTAGAGGATTTAGGAGGTTGTGAGTTAGTAAAATGATCAAAACTAAAATAAGGTTTTGTTTATACATATATTACTTGTGATATCATGAAAAATGATGAGGTACAATCATACAACTATAACAACTAAACAAGTTAGGTTCAATTATATGAATTTTAGATTATGTTATATATTAAAGATGCTATTACATGTAATATGACTATTACAATCATGATATCACATTAAATGGAGATGACACCTGTATTTTCATATGCTCTTGAATGAGAAGGGAGACATGAATATTGTGTCGGGGGAATTAGAGCATTTCGAGAGTTGTAGAAATTTTGTATACTGTAGATGTATAAAGTTTGTGGAGGTAAAGGGGAAAATTCAGTGGATTAGAAGGAGAAGAACGATTGGATCGATCTTGGTGGAATTTTGTAAGAACACAAGCGATATAGGTGTGGAGTGACTAACTAGGTTGTTTAATGTCATTTTAGAATGACTAGAATGTCAGATGATGTGTGGGCAGACTAAGAGGTATAAGACCAAGAACAAAGTTATACAGGATAAGGTGGTAGTTGCCTTCGTGGCGAACAAGATGGAGAAACGAGATTAAGATGGTTCAAGCATGTCAAGAGGAGGTAAGCAAATGCACCAGTGAGGAGGTGTGAGAGGGTTGGCTATAACGAATTTTAGGAGAGGTAGGGATAAAGATGAAAAAGAACTATAGAAGGTGATTAGACAGGACATAGTTCATCTTTAGCTTACTGAGGACATGACATTAGATAGAAAAATATAGAGGTTGAGAATTTGGGTAGAAGGGTTGTAAGTGCAAAGGGTTTTCGTACATTATGTGGGAGAGGCCGGGGTCAGTCTGATCCTTTACACATCTTCTCCTTATTTAGTAGTATTTATTTAATATTAGCGTGATATCTTATTCTTCATTTCTTAGTATTATTGTTTCTTCATTTGCTTTATGTATCTTGTTATTTTGTTGTTGTTATTTTTATTTAATATTCTGCTTTGATAACTTCTTTTGATCTAAAGATCTATTAAAAAAAGTTTCTCTATCCAAAAGATAAGGATAAAGTCTACATATATTCTATTTTTCTCATACTCTACTTGTGGAATTACATCAGATATGTTATTGACTTATTGCTAATTTGCTATTATAATTTACATTTCGTAGACTAAAATTGTATAAAAATAAAAATAATACGAGTGTTTTTTTATTGTGTGCAAAGGGACAGGGAAGATAAAAGTTTTTAAAATATGTGTGGAGGGCAGGCGGTTCAATTTTCCCTAGATGGCAATGTAACATGATATACATATGGATATGGGCCAGTTTGTGTTGGAAAAAGAAGTTTAGACAAGTAAGAATTTTCCACGTTTGATTCTCTTGCCAAAATCTTGGAATGATCGCCCTCATGAGTATCATTTATCATTGATAGATCACACTACTTTTCACTTCCAAACATTATTTTTTTAAGTTTTTATGATTGGACATGCATTTCCAGCTACCTAACTACTCAACTTGCTTCCCAAAGATAAGGGATGTGTCATAACTCATACTTTTATGAATTACTCCTTTCATTTTAAATTAATTGAATTCTTGAGATATTTTATATTTTTTAAGAAAAGAAGATTAAGACATAAATTAGACATAACTTTCCATTTTTACCCTTATTAATTATTGTCAAATTTATGATTAAAATAACTAAACATTAATTAATAATTAATTTCAATACTAACTAATAAAAGGTAAAATTGAAAGAACATAATAAAAGTAGTCTTGAAAATTGAACAATTAAGTTAATTTGAAAAATGAAAAATGTTTCAACAATTTAATTAATTTGAAATGGAGGGAGTACTCCATTAGTTCATTTTTATTTGGGGAAAAGGCATAGATTTTCCCTGAACTTATACTAAAAAATCAGTTAAATCAGTTACACGCTTAAACTATCATGACGATCTATTACACACCTTTGCTATTTAAAAGTGGATTTATTTACCCCCTAAAGCTGACATGGAAAAATAATTATAATTAAAAAAAAATCATGCGCGTCAGATAATTATTTAAGTAAAAAAAATTAAAAATCAAAATATTTCTTAAACCCTACCCCCACATCTCTTCTTCTTCACACCCCACCCTCATCATCTTCTTCACACCTCATTAAGCTTAAAATAAACCAATAAGAAATAAATTACTTCAAAAAGGAGTAAAATTTTGGGAGGTTTCATTCGGTGGGGCTTCGACGGACGTTTTTGAGTATTGAGTGATTGATTGAAAATGGAAAGAAACTTATTTTTCTATTATCTATATTTTTTAAGAAATTTCCAGGAAGAACATGGAAAAATAACAAAGAATGTATGCCAAAATCTGAAAAATATTTATAACTACAAGCAGCAACAAATAATAATGAAAGCTTAGTTTCCATGGCCAATCAATGAAAGAAACTGAAGCAACCTTCTTGTGGGTACATTTTGGAATGGAATAATTCTTTCACTCCAGAATCAACTCTAGATTGCGGGCAATTTCCTTGGTGATCATTGCTAAAAGTTTCTTCTTTACCATTTTGCAATGAAGAAGATAGAATTATTAGAGAATTTTAATAATTGATTAGGAATTATTTAGTGTAAAATATAATTAATAAAATAAAAGTTAAGTAATAAAAAAAATAAAAAAAAATATACAATTTCTGACATGGCGCTAACGTAGCACTGATGTGGCAGCGAGTATAATACACCACATACTATGTGAGTGGTGTTGCACATAGCAGGGTGATATTAAATTCACTTTTAAGTAGTAAAGGTGTGTAATAGGTCATCATGATAATTGAAGCGTGTAACTGACTTTTCGGGACAAGTTTAAGGGGGAATCTATGTGTTTTCCCTTTTTATTTGACATTATTTGACTTGACATATTTATTAAAAAATAATTAATAGTATGGTATTTTATCACACTATTTCTATTAGTGCTATTTGGCATGATACTATTTTGACATGAATGGCACGACAAAGTGTAAAAGACCCACAATATTCTATTGACTCCAAAACCATCTAAATTTTCCTTTAAAAACAAAACCACTTTTGACTCTTCTTTTTGATTTTCTTCAAATATCTTTACTTTCTTCTTTATTTTACTCATTTTATCTCTCATTCTAGAAAATGTTTCTCAATTTTCTTATTTTGGTTGACTTAAATGTTTTGAAAAATATTTTTCAAATCAACTTATTTTCCTGAAATTATAATTTTTTTTCTTACCTCATTTCGTAGTTCGTACACCCCGACTCTCCCCATTAAAAATAAATTAATTTTTTTTTAAAATCAATTTATTTTGTCCCTACCCCTCACCCTCCCCCCCCCACATCCAAACTAGCCCCTCCCCCCAACAAAAAAAAATTAACAACTTAAAATTTTATTTTTGAAAAATAATTCAAATTTAGATTTTTTTGATTTTCTTACCCCTCTCAACCCCTGACTATCCCTACCCCCGTTTCCCACAAAAGAACAAATTTAATTTTTTTTGAAAAAGATAATAATTAAATTTTCATTTTCTTTAGCCCACACCTACCCCAACCACCTACCATTCCACGCCCCTCCCCAAAAAAAAAATACTCCCTCTGTCCCTAATTACCTGTCCACTTTTGAATTGATACACATATTAAGAAAATAATGATTGACATAATGAGTTTACCATTTTACCTCTATTAAGTATGAAGTGAATGAATTAATAAACTTAAGATTTTCAAGAAGTTCTATCTTTTTCAAACTGATTAATTGAGGGTATAATAGGTAAAAAAATTGTCCTTTCTTGATTTTTCAAAATGGACAAGTAATTAGGGACAACTAAAAAAAGAAAAGTGGACAAGTAATTAGGGACAGAGGGAAGTATTAATTAAAATTTTGTGTTTTCCTTTAAAAAAATAAAATATTTTTTTACCCTACCCTCTCTCTCTCTCTCTCTCTATATATATATATATATTAATTTTGAAGTGTGATGTATCACTATGGAGATCCTTATATATATATATATATAGGTCATCTGTATAAATGCCCCCCTAACCTAGGGGCGAAGCCACCTTGTACTAAGGGGTTCATCCGAACCCCCTTCGGCAGAAAATTATTTTAATTATACATGGTTAAAATAATTTTTTATGTATATATAGTAGATGTTGAATCCCCTTTGGCTACTTCGTGTGTCTATTTCTATAGATTTTGAACCCCCTTATTGAAAATCATGGCTCCGCCACTGCCCTAACCTATTAGTCAATTCTCAACTACACACTTATACTTTATGGGGGTCCTATTACCTCCCTGAACTTTTTATTTTTGATATTTTGTGATCCTTAAACGTTGACCTGTCCAAGAAGGTGAATACACCTCTTGTAGGCGCGAAAGGGTTCAACAAAAAGACATAAAATGACTAAAATTGAACTAAATAATCCATGTGGCAGTATCTCATTGGAGATTATATAAGTAATTCATTATTTTTTATTATTTCCCTTTTTTTTATATCACAAAATTGTTATACCCATTTCATGATTTCTTCAAGTTTTTCTCAAAGTCCTTCAATGGTGGTCTTCTAAATTTCGTCTCTAGGAGCTCCAAATCAGTTTATAGCTACTGATTTATGCTTAGTTAATCATACATCAACCGTTTTTAGCAACAACAATCACCTAATTCATAAGAAACTTTCATATATGAAGCTCAAAAATGGAGTTCAAGTTTTTTCTTAAACCCCTCACAATTTCAGCATAATAAATAAATAAAAAGAAGTCAAACCACAATGAACCAACAATGGTGAATTTGAAATTTCACTTTCTAATTTCATTCTTACCAAATTGTTTTTCACTCCCACATTTATGAATACTTATTTGTGGAATTTTGTTTTGGGTTGGATTTCAAATTGAAAGTTTATGTAGACTAGCTATGAAGTTGTTCTTCTTCTTTAATTTGGTGTAGATATTTTTTCATCATTTTCTCTTATTATTCTCTAAAGAAATCATTAGTATTTTGGAAAAACAATCTCTATTTGAAATCATTTTTTGTAAATTTCAATTTCTAGGTTTGATAAAAACGGAAATTTTACATAATTTTACAGGGGATTATTAAATTATTATTTTGATTAGGCTTATAATTTACAGGAAAAAAAAAAGAAAAAGAATAAAAAATGAATGTACAGTAATTCGTCGCGTGTGTTGCACAACTTTGACATAAAACTAATTATGCCTTTTTAGGGAGGTGATTATTCGATATTTAAATAGTTCAGGGGGGGTAATAGGACCCCCCGTATAGAATACGTGTGTAGTTGAGAATTAGCTAATAGGTTGAGGGGGCTTTTGGCTATTTTCATCTAT
>JAJOOO010010910.1:0-32122 GCA_029582685.1 Solanum piurae
CAAAGGATGATTGATCTTGTCAAGTGTTTCTTCAGGAAAATGAAATGAATCAAACAATGGAGAAATTGGTCTCAAGAATTGAGACATTAACGAATGGTCATCCGATGTTGTAGTAATGGACAACATGCCACTTTGTTTTTCTCATCTTATAAGTTTATATTTGTTTCATGGCTTAAGTTACATGTGGTCCCTTAAAGTTGTCCAAATAATTCACTTAGACACTTTAACTGAGGTTAGTACCTATTGAACACTTATATCTATTTAAACTTTGTTCCTATTAGACACTTTTCGGTAATCAGCAAACAATGCAAAGTGCGTGTGACACACTCTCGATGACATAACAAAATGCTTAATGAAAAGACGACATGTGGCAAGTGGGCCCCAAAAATTATAGAAAATGATTTTTAAACTTTAAAAAATAAAATTTATTTCAAATACATTTCAATCTTTTTTTCTTATATTGGTTTAAGTCATCCCCAGCCCCTTAAAGTTGTCCGCATAATTCAGTTAGACACCTTATATAAGGCTTGTTTCAATCGAACACCTTCATTAGTTAAAATATATACCTATTAAACCTTTTCTGACAATCAACTAAAAATAAAGAGTGAGTGACATACACTCACGGATGATGTGGCACAATAACCAATAAAAAAAGACATGTGGCATTGACTCATAATAACAATTAAAAAAATAAATTAGAAAGAAAAATAAAATAAAACTACTTTTTTAGCCCAAAAAAAAAAGAAAAAGAAAAAGAACCTTTCTTCCCTATTTCTTCTTTGCAATAGCACTCACCCAACCACATCACCTCCATACACAGAGTTGCCACCGGCTAAAACCATAAACACTCCGATAATAATCGTAAATCCACTTTTTCTCTCTCAATTCACACAAGGATTTTTTTTCCCCACTCAGACACCTGCCTCCTCTCCTTTATTCTAAAACCCATCAGCATTGTTGTGCATTTCTCCAAATCTCACTCTTTTTTTCAAATTCGCATATTTCTTTAATTCCTCTACGTTGTGAGTTCTTTAGGGTTTGAATTCTTTAACAATTTTAGGAAAATAATTTCAAATTTATATTAGTCTTGCCGGAAAAAATGGTGTTTCACTGAAATTATTTTTGACACAATTTGATTTATTTATTTTTGATGAAATTCTCTTCTACAACTCCAAGATAATGACGATGATATTGAGAATGACGGAATAATGCTAGAAAGAAAGAAGGAGTATATGGGGAAGGGGTGTGGCGGGGGATGGTGGCTTAGAATTTGGGGTAAGAATTCAATTTCTCTTTGAAACAAAAAAATGAAGGAAAAATCGTGGAACCAAAACCAAGTGTAAAAGATTTTCTAAATTAACTGAAGAAGACGAGTGCTCTAAAGAAGACATTGTTGAAGGGGTATGGGGTTTGTTTTCCTTTTTTGCTTTTTATCAAGAGATTTTTGTTGAACTAAATTATTATTAATTTTAGTTATTTAGTTAATATATCCAGGTTTCAAAAAAATTACAAAATTATCTTTAAAAAATTAAAAATAATAATATTGGGAACTATTCATGCGCCCAAGGACAATGATTTACACTTATCTTGCCACATAAGCATTTTGTGTTTAATAGGTATATGTTTTGAACAATTTAAGTGTTCAATTGGTACAAGTCCTAGTTGAGGTGTCTAAGTGAACTATGTGGATAACTTTAAGGGGCTGCATATGACTTAAGCCTATATAAAAATATTGAAAATAATAACACATACTACCCAGCCCCATGCTACCCCACCCCCACGCGAACCCAACCCCTTTCTTCTTCATCTTCTTCCCTAATCCCTGCAACATTTCATTTCTAAACCATAATAAAACTTAATATCTTATCAAATTATTTACCAATTCAATTTTAAAAATAAAATAATTCATACCTAATACGTGAGAGAAATATATAGAGAGAGACACACATACAAGAATGATGAAGAAACAGAGTTTGTTGACGGATAATCATTTCAAAATCGATTGCAAAAGAGAAATCAAGAGGACTCAAATTAATTTTATCGAATTCTTTGATATTATTTTTTATAAGTTAAATGGGTTTACATTTTAATTTTGAGTGGTGATGTTTGTTTGAAGATGGCCGGAAATGGAGCTATCGGCTAAATTTTTTACTCCAATGTCCAAATATCTTCTTTCTTCTTTTGTTTTTGAAGATCCAATGCAGTTGTCTTTGAAACCCTAGTTGAGGTGAAGAAGATGACCGAAAGCGGGGGTGGGGGACTTTTTCTTTTTGCGATTAAAAATATTATTGGTTCAAAAAATATTCGAAAAAAATCATTTAAGTCATTTACGATGATAAGAATCAATGGAAGAAGAAAAAGTGAAGTTTTCTTGAATTTTTTTTTAAAAAAATACGATTTTAGAAATCTTCACGTGCCAAAGGAAAGTGAAAAACACTTTTTCTGCCATATCAGCATTTTGTGTTTAATAGGTATACATTTTGAACAATTTAGGTGTTCAATAGGTACTAGCCCTAGTTGAGGTGTCTAAGTGAAATATACGGACAACTTCAAGGGGCTGTAGATGACTTAAGCCTTGTTTCATTCTTATTTATATCTCGTCTTTACTAAAATATAATGATCCTTAATACTCCTTCGGTCCTTTTTTACTTATTTATTTTGACTCTTTACTTAAAAAAATAATAATATTTTTTACCTATTATATCCTCAATTTATTTAGAGAGTCAATGATTTTAAAAAATGTAGAACCTTTTTAATGAGTAAATTAATTTTTGCATCTCGAAACGTTTTTGATATGCTTCACCTAAAACTCACCCCAAATATTGCCTTTAGGAGTGCTTTTATTTGTGATGGGAGAGGGACTTTTTAAGTATGCCTTTTAGTTTGTAAATAAAAAGAAAACAAAAAGGGTCAAAACTGCTTCGAAACTATACGAAATAGACTATTTATGTTTTTCGTTACATTTTGAGATTTAAAAAATGCCCTTGTCGTTCCCCCAATAGACCACAAATACCCTCGGGGGTCGTTTGGTTGGGAACAAGTTGTCCCGGGATAAGTTATTACAGCATATATATATGGGATAACTTATCCCATCACTATGGTATAAATGGTGGGATGAATGATTTAAGGACTGCCTAATACCTCCAACCAAACGCAAAACAAAATAATCCTGCATTTTAATCCATGACTATTAAACATCATACCAAACGACTCCTCAAAAGTTAACAACCCAAATTTTCAATGATGTGACAAATCACGTGGGAACTAATCCTTCCACCTAAGTGTTGCCAACTAGGATTCCCGCTAAATTATGAGTCATTAATTCTGACCCAATTTATAACTCATTCTTGCTAACCCATTGCTCCCGACCCAAATTCAATGACCCACGAAACAAAACCTTGATATTAACACAAAATAGGCCTGTTCCAGTCAGATACATGCATACAGTATACCATGCATCATTCAGTAATGGGTTAGGCTTTGGGTTATAAATCAAGTCATGTCTCCCAAGAGCATATTGTTCTGAGTGAGGGTAATGTTTGCTATCGCCGCTTCCTGTTTTGCTTTCTTAGCGAAATGCATGCTTCCATTCAACATTGATTCAATTGGCATTGACATAATGGGAATATTTCGTCTATTAAGGAGGATTCCCTAAATACCTGAAATAGAGATAATCATAGAAAATGTGAAATATTTGATAGGATCCATTTCGGGAACGTAGAATGTAAGAGAAGAATTAATGAATCATAATTTAGTGGGCATCCTAGTTGCAACGCTTAGAGGGATTAATCTCATATGGCTTGCCACATCACTAAAATTTTGGGATATTAACTCTTAAAAGATATTTGTAGTCTCTTAAGATAACAATCAAAATGTAACAAAGGGTATAAATATTCTATTTCACGTAGTTCAAGGATAATTTTGATCATTTTCCAAAAAGAAAATGAACATTATCGTTTCACATTCACTTCGAATCATTTGTGCTGGGCAAATAGCACTAAGCAAAGGGATATATAGTTATTCCTACCAATCATTTACTTAATAGAAACAAGCATCATCACAAGGATGGGAATTACATATAGCCAAGTCAGACAAGAAATTGCAAAGAAACAGAATTCCACTGTGGATGAATATTGAATAGTGCAGCTAAGGCATTATACTATTTTACCAGAACTGCACCTTTTTATAAATACAAATAAATAATACAATACAAAAGAAGTTGTACAATTTTTATGCATCATTTACCCATCCCTTTAAGCACTAGCTCTACAGTACTGTCAAAGAATAAATATGCCGCCATCACATCAATAGTTGCTGGCTGATGCAGCTTTTGTGCTATGGGTTCAGCTGGACTCAGTATTCTCGAGATATGTATCCATCAAGTGCAAATCCTAGATCCGCCTCTAACCATCTACTAGACTTCAACCTTGAACACGGGAATGTAATCTGCAAGGTGTATCCTTGCCTTATGAAAGAGATCAGGTTAGCTAGCCACTAATGGATCTGTTCTAATGGAAACAAAGACCTTACTCCTTAGCTCTTTCACAGTAGTCCTCCAATTGTGAAATAGAACTTGCATCAATCGCAGGATATTGTATTCTTCAAGTATTTGCCTTTGGAAAGTATTAGAAGTTCTTAATGTTGTGAATCACCTAAAAGTGCAAGCAGGAAATTGCTACCTGTATGGATTCTTACTCATGCAGGCACTGGAAGAAAAGAAAAGAAAGAGGATGTAGCTTTCATGCTCAATCAAAGGAGACAAGAGAGAACTATAACAGCATATCTTAGATAGCTGATGGTATTTCACCATTTTGTAGCATTTTAAGTCAATTCTCAATGTGTCATAACATGGGATGACCTCGTTAAAGAGCATCCTTCCCTACAAGTTTCATGAGCTCTGCCTTTGCTGCTTCGGTTATTGCTTTGAAGTCTGTTTGCATATACCTTCCCCTGAAACCAGACAGCACAGTGAGCTTCTTGAATATACTTGGTTGAAGGTCTTGAATATAAAAGTGAGAGGTTCAAGAGATCATTATGTAGGGAACTCTTAGTCAAAAACGAGAGAAACACCAAAAAAACTAATTTTTCTAAGGGTCATAGGAGATTGATCATATTAGTAAAATTAGTGAGAAACCATTCAGCATAACATGACTTATGTAATATCCAAGGATGAAGAGGTTGAATTTAAACACAAGGTTAATTTTATAGGAACTGTTGAAAACGAAAAATGCCTATACTATTTTCTGTCCTTTTTTCTTCTGGTTGGGTGGAGGACAATAAGTGGATTGATATCACTAAGATTCTCCTGGGAACCTCATGAGTTCCCTGATTCAATATCAGATGAGTTTCAAACTGACTAGGATGACAAAAAATAATCATTTTGACAGTACCCTTGCTAGTCTGCAATCTAGCCATGTTTCTTTCCACAGCTATAGGAAGAAAGAACTTTGTGCATGTATGGGTGTTGTAAATGATAAATGGTCATATTAGGACCAAAAAGATCTGAGCATATTTTTCTTAAAAGAAACAGCTCTAGAGAGGATATACCAGAAGTGAGTTCTCGACCAAACAGCAGACGGGAATGCTGGGCTTGCAATACCATGCAATATCCTTGCAATGGCTCTGGGAGTAAATTTGGCATGTGAGTTGCACTGTAGAAACACCTGTTCCACAAAACAAGTGATGAAAACATTAATACTGCATTGTATTTCCTCCTTGGCAAAACTATTTGAGAAAAAATTACCTTTATATCAGCTGTCAAAAATGGGCTGCAATTAAGAAATTGATTGCATTAGCACTACAGATTGACATCTTTGGGAGAAGAAATGATGTTGTATATGAAAAACCCCAAACTCAAGAAAGCGTAGAGATGAATAGAATTAGTTAAAAATCCGTAATGGAAAAATTAAAAAAAATATTCTTATCCCATTCAATGATATAAAAGATGACACAAAATAAGATACTGTACTGGATGCCTGAAATCATGGTAGCCAAGACATCCAACGACATGAAAACTCGCAGTTAAATCTTCCTATGTATGGCCAAAGGAAAAGTCTAGAAAGTTCGATAGGCTTCTCACCTGCTTCCACCAATCCTCTTTGGAACGTCAACTTCAGTACCGTTTACAAAATATTCTGTAATCTTCCTTTGCAAGCAAGGTGTATGTTGATGGCCACGGCAACCATGCACTTTGTCACATGCTTCTGCTGCAAATACAGCAGCATCATACATTGTGTCCATCTTCCTTACCTACGTCAAAAGGTGAAATCACAAGACTGGGAGACAATAAAAGTAAGAATATTATATGTCATACAAACTTGTATGCCTAACAAATTGCATTAACAGCAGAAAGCTATATTAAATCCCTTCAACATGTTGGCAATGATAGCCTGGTGCTCAGGATTGGCCTGAGTTATATGAATCATTTGGTGGTCACTCACATGTAGTCTAGGTAGCAACTAATGCAAAGTCACGATAATTTATTGTAAGAGATAACGGGCTAAAGGAAATAGAGGCGTAGGTGTTATCTCTAAATTGAATGTGTTTTAAAATTTTAAAAACTTTAAAATAATGGCTCGCATCATCCCCACCACACCCAAATAGTAAAAAAATATAGCCAATAAATGATAGAATAAATTTTGCAGGAACAACAACTCACCGGAGGAACTAGGTTACTATTAACATACACAATTATTGGCCAATCAGTTGACAGCTTCATGAATAAATCAAAAGCCCTGTCAATATCTGTACAGTACGTGTTGTATAGTCAAAAAAGTGAATCTAACTTTGGGTGATATGTGCTCAGTCTCTTATCTAAGTATAGTAAATTTCTCTTTCAAATCTTGCTCCAATATCAAGAACCCAACAGTTATCTTATGTTATACTTAAGAGGAAATATATTTTGATATTAATTTATCATACTTCAACAGGGGGCAGAATAACTATGATTTCTCTTGCCAAGAAGTATAACAAAAAAGAAGAGAGAAAAATAGACAAAAAGGCTAGTAAGGACTTTGGAGAATAAGCTAGAGGTCAATGGAAAGTCACCCTCTATCAACACTAATCTCAAGTTTGGGACCATCCTGATACATCGAATTATAATTTATGGAAGAAGCATGACCATCTATGCTTTAAAAACACATTGGCATGGCACTGAGTTAAAACTGTTCTGACGAGCCTGTGCAAGTTCAATGAAACTGTTCCTATGACGAAAATCATCATCACATTTAAACAAGATCCTCCTCCTTTCATCTTGAACCCAGCTCTGGGATAAAGGGTTAGGGAGGAAACACAGAACAAGGGGAGGGGGAGACGATAGAAAGAATTGCACCATTGAGGAACATGAAAGAGAATCAAACTGTAGTTATTAATGAAGACAGTCACCTTACAACTCTCAACTTCAGATAACCACTTTGTAAGCCATGTTGCTAAAGAACAGATATCCTTTGGGGTGTCCATGATAACATAACAATAAGCTTGATCCTTTAGCTCATATCTGACTTCCCCCTTAATCTGAGATAGGAAAGAGAAAAACTTATTTGTGTCAAATAAAGAAAGCAGAAAGTGAATGACAAATTTTAAATTGAAGATTGCTTAAGAGCATCAAATTTTGATGTTAATGTCACCATTTAAATAAAAATGGCAGGCATGTGAAGTGCACATACAAATGGTTAACCAGCTATGCACAAATGCAGAAATACTAAATTTCATAAAATCTATGCCGTTCCTTTAATACTTCCAAGTGTTCAGAAGGTAAGTCTTAAGAAGTACTGCGCCAGAAGAAAGAATCATAGGCTGAACATAAGTGTATTTTATTGAAGTACAACATAGTGGTTGGAATTCACCTAAAACTATAAACTAGAATTCGGCTGGAGCATGATTGTTTGTTCCAAGTCAAGTATAGCAGTACTGCTGATTACTGCTAATATTTCTTTCTCAATAAAGAAAAATGAGAAGCATGAACCCTATGCTTATATAAATCATGGTTATAGGAAAAAAAAGATTGGGTTTTTCTAAACCACAAGAGCAATTAAAGAAATCATTTCAAAGTAGCAACGCAACCATATGGCACTGGAGTATGGAGGACAATCAGAAATTTATGGCCAAAACTTATAAACAAGTGCAAAATCAAGGTAGGAGACGGATGGATAACTTTGTTTTGGGAGGAAGTTTGGGTGGGACAGGCTGCACTCAAAGCTAGTTTTCCTGACCTGTTCAGCTTGAGTCTACAGAAAGTGGCCACTGTCAAAGAGATGAGAGATGATCAGGGTTGGAACTTAAGGTTCAGGAGACCTTTAAATGACTGGGAGGTGAATAAGATGGTTGAATTTTTAAACATCCAGGAGCAATATAAGGATCTCAATAACAGTGAAGACAAGCTTTTTTCGGTTCTAGACAAACAGGGGAGATTCTCAGTTGGATCAGCTTACAGAAACTTCCAAAGGGCACACACTCAAGTAAGCTACTGGCCATGGACAATGATACGGAAAGTTAAGGTGGCCTGTTTTACTTGGCTTTTAGCAAAACAGGATGCTCTCACTCAGGATAACCTTGTGAAGAGGGGATTCCAGCTGTGCTCTAGGTGCTCATTTTGTGAATGTGAGGCAGAGACAATAAATCATCTCTTTTTACATGTAGGGAGACTGAAACTTTGGCAGATTTTCATCAACACAAGGGGCATCAGTTGGTCTATGCCAGGGAACATAAAGGAAGCTTTGACATGTTGGAATATGGATGGAAATCAGCCAGGGCTGAGGGCACTGGGAGAGATGGAAGATTGCCCAGCTTGCATTTAGTGGACTATTTGGTTGGAAAGGAACCAGAGATGTTTTGAGTACAAGTGCTGCTCTATGGAGAAGATGAAGCTGAATTGTTTGGTTTTATTCTATTTTTGGTGTAAAAATGAATATCCTCATGAAGATGAGGATATCCCTACTATTTTGATTACTTACGAGTTCATACGAGGACAGCTACACTAATGTGTTTTTGATTGTTAGTACTACTGGAATACTTCCTGAGCATTCCTTTGTTTATAATACCTTTTCTCAAAAAAATATCTTGAGAAACCATCAAAACATGACATAGAACAACCAATATCAATCTGGAATAGCAAGAAGGAAGTCAGGAAATTCACATATAACTTACATCTGTATGTCTAGTCTTTCACTAATATGCACAAAAGACCACATAAAAGAACCACTGTCCTTATAATAGCTGCATATGGAACTTACCTTCAGAGTTTGCAAATGGTATGACAGGTCAACAATTTGCAGTCCAATGCTGTTAGCTACACTTGGTATGTCAAATATATACTGTCCATCTTTGATCTCGGAGCTAATATCATGAAGTGCATAGCATTAGATATAAAATAAATTTGTGAGGGCATATAACTGTTCTCATATGAAACAAAAAAAGTTACTCACTTCTTCAGAATAGCAGCAACTACAGCATCTTTCATAGCTAGCAATGCAGGAGAAGTCTGCAATAAGTTGTTAAGGTCATGACGTATTTTAAAAAATAGAAGCCAAAATAAAAACAGCAAAAGAGGCAGCTAACCACTTTAGTTGTCTTTCTAGTTCTTATATTCACAATATTCTAGTCTTGCAGGTTTAATCCTCACGGAAGAACGTTCAAATCAAACCCAAAAGTTAGAGCAATTGAAAGTAAAAGTTGCCCATCAAAATATAAAAATCAGCCAACTGTCCACTGCACTTAATCATGCTAAATTAACTTTAACTAACCAGGTGGAAGTTCAAAGTGCATGTTACACTCGTCTGTGGGAGCAAGTGTAAGTACTGGACCTCGCCTAGCTCCAACTGTGTTAAAATTGTTAATATTACCTGGAAGAATGAGAAAACCAGCTCTTCAGCATCTTACTAAGATAAGAGACTATACAAGATTCAGTTCTGATCTGTACTATCCCACATTTGTACTAAAATGAGAACCTACTTTCACAGCAGAGGTGTACACGGTTCAACAAAAGATCAGAAGGAAAATACCCAGGACATGCACACAGCACTTGGAGTGAGTTTATTTTCTATCACTAATTTTTTAATGATGATTATTATATGTTTCGGTAACAGTAGAAGATGTGTTCTAGCTCTTTTGAAGCAATGACTCAAAATGCAATACTGCATGTACAGGACAGTATCATTAAAAAAAAGGTGTTACTGTTCAGGATCAAGGATTTTCTTCTTTTCATGTCCAATGTTCCATTAAGTTGTTTCAAGGATTAAAAGTTTCATCAATATATTGCAAGTCATAAACTCAAATGCAGCCCTATTCAGTATGTGACTCTGCCCAAGGATATATGAAGAGAGGCCCAAGCCTTTGCGTTGCAAATATATTGTCTTGAAAAAGTGCTTTCAACCCAGAAAAGATCAAACTGTTTTCTGGTAGGTACAGAGTAAGTTATCGGCTAGTATTAGAAGCAATTACAAAATTGATGCTCAGCATGCCAATTTAAATGAGAGAACAAGTACCTCTTCTTTCATATCAAATTTACGACAAGCAGACTCTTTAACTAATGAACTTATTATCCCAGCAGAGTTTGTGCTGCCACTGAAAATTTGACACAGCAATTTGTTCACCACATACTCGTCGACACCATCACTGAGTAAAAATAATATCAAAAGCTTTAGAATCTTTAGACTCAAACAAACTCTACGAATATTCAGAGTTTTTTTGTGTCTGTCACCTGTACATAAGACTGCGAATCTTAAAATAGGAAACATCATCAAAAAACAGATGGCAATAAGAGATTCTACCATCACGTCCAGCACGGCCAATCTCCTGCACAGGTAGCATTAATCTTATAGTCAAAAAAGTTGCAGAAGTCAGTATCTCGGAAATTGCAACCATCATAAGCATAAATAAGGACCTGGACATACTCTTCCAAGCTTTCTGGTAAGCTGTAGTGTATTACCTGAAACAGAAGCATTTGGAAAGTCTTAGTATGAATTGCATAGGACTCAGACACAATTGAAGTGCACTTGTAGCCAGATATAATGACAGGTGATGAAGGATATCAAAAGGAACTGTGGGCAACTAGTAATCTCACATTAAAAGCAAAAAGCTAGTCACTTCTCATAATTACAAGAGAACCCACGTTGAGTTGAACTGAGATCCGAAAACCATCCACTAGCAGAATAAGTATTTATGGACAAAATGCTGAATATAGGAAAACCAAGATCAAATCTTACAGCTTCAATATCCTTCTTATTGAGTCCCATGCCGAATGCCACAGTTGCAACAACCTTCCAGAAAATATTGATGAAGGTTAATGAAGCTTCCTTTATATCAAAGGATAATATTCATTATCTATGAATTAAAATGAACAGATTATAAGCATTGTTTCTCTCACCACTCGTATCTTGTTTGCACAAAACAGTTCCTGTGTACGGCTCCTATCTTTTGCGAAAATTCCACTGTGATAACTCTGAAAATCAATTCAAACTATAAATTGTTTAGCCCGTTAGGCGTCAAACTATATACATGGCGGTGCAGGTAAGTGCAAATTATTTACAAAAGTAAATCAAAAGGCAGAGACAAAACCTTTGCTGAGATACTATTGTCACAGAGATATTTGCAAATGAAATCAGTTTCCGACTGTGTACATTGAGGATGGAAAAAAGGAACACAAGTTAAGTGGCTTATGTGATACAGTTACAGGAAAAAAAATCTTCAAATGAGAGCATCACAGACAAATAGCAAGCAACACCTGAAATTTGCAGTAAATGATAATGCTTTTAGCCTCTGAAAAGGGGGAAGACTTCAGCAAGGTCATCAGATCTTTCATCCTGAAACCAATTGAGTAATTTTTGTAGCTTTCATTTATATTTTTTAAGGTTATTCAGTTTGGGAGGGGAAAAGATTATACAACACTTACCTGTTTCCGCTTGAAGATACAGACAACTGCAAGTTATCCCTTGGTTTCACTACTTGGATAAGATTAGTTGATGGAATATCCAATGCGTGCATCACATGATACAATGCTTTAGTAGTTGCTGTTGCTGTCATTGCAAGTATGCATTGAGCCTTCAGTTTGTCACGCAACAATGATGCTTTAAGCCGCATATATGAAGGCCGAAAATTGTGTGACCTACCAAAATGTTCATGATTGTTGATACCATACAAAAGTGACATTTAAATAAACAAAAGAAAAAGGGAAAAAGATGACAAAGTCGCAAAAGCAAGACAAAAAAATTTAACCTTGAAAAGCTCTGACTCACCATTCAGAAACACAGTGGGCTTCATCAATAACCGCAAGCGAGATTTGAGTGTTACAAAAAATGGATAAAAATTCCGAATTGAGAAACCTCTCTGGTGAAACAAAAAGGACCTGAAGCATAAGCATCAAATTATATTTTTAGGAGGAGACAGAAGAAATAAAATGACCTCAAAAACCTGCTATCATATCTTGATTATAGTATTCCATTGAGAAACAGCTAATCAAGAAACAACAAAGAGAATGGAAATGAGCATGTAACACATCAACACTCGAATTCAATAAAATTTTCATATGATCATCCAAGATAAACATTAAACTTAACAACCAGACATGTGAGAATGGACTAAAGTTACTTTGATTATCCACTGTTAAATTGTATTCTCCTACTAGTACAGGTATGTGGTAACTCCTCCCTCTAAAGTTTAGGCAAAGTCGGAAGAAATCACCCAACAGTTTTGCCTCAGCTAGGATTTGACCCTGTCACCGATGGTCTTCTTTCTAACTTCACTGGCTGCTAGGTCACACATTTGGGCATACTCTAAAACAACTTTGGAGGCAGTAAAAGCTTACCTTTATGGATCCTTCTTCTAGTAACCTAAATGTTTCCGAGACCTCCTCAGGTGTCTGCAACAGTGAAAACATCAAGTCAGGAACTACCTAAAATGTCATTAACTCTAACAGCTCCAAAATCACTAAATATATTTGTAAAAACCTGACTGCTACACAAAAGACCACCCTCAACTGCAGCGGGCAGCTGCTTTAACTGATCAATCATCAAGGAAACCAAGGGGCTAATAACGACGGTAACTCCCTGAAAAACCATTGCCGGCAACTGATAACACAGTGACTTCCCCGCACCTGTTGGCAAAACCAGCATTGTAGATTTCCCTGAAAGCACCATCTTGAGTGTCTGCAACTGCCCATCTCTAAATGAATCATACCCATAAGTGAGTTTCAACAACCTCAACAAATTCTCATCCGACGCCTCATTTCTAACTCCCATCACAGCTTCTTCAATCAACTCTGCATCAAAACCCAATCTTTCCCCTCTTCCCTTAACTTCCACAACCAAACCTTCTTCATCACACAAGCCATTTCCCCCCTCCTTACCTTCAACCCCAACTTTCTTTTTCCATCTCCTGTAGAACTTTTTACCACTTGATGAATTAAAATTCCTTCTTTTGAATTTAGACCCAAACTTTTTACCATAACCATTTATGTTCAACCTTACAAAGTTACCTTCATTAGCACATTTAACCTTCTTTACCGGCAATGAAGACGAAGACGACACATTGCTCCCTATTAAATTAGGATGTTTCCTCACAGCTTTCGCCCGACAACCCGAATCAACTGCTTCCATTTCATTCACTTGGACCAACTGGGGGTCAATAGAACCAGCTTCAACGGGCTCAAAATTAAGAATAGTTTTGCGGGTTTTCAAAAAAGAAGCAAATTTCGGTAAGCACAAGCCACCTGCAGGAAGAACTTCACCGGAACTGTTGTCATGGGACAAAACGGCGTTTGCCGAACGGTGTATTTGGAATGGAAAATCGGAGAATTTTGGTGGGGATGATGGATTTTGAATTGGGGTTTCCTGGGTTTTAGAAGAGGAAGCGAATTTTGAATTACATGAGCTTCCAGAAGGAAGAGGTTCACCACAAACGGTGTCGTTTGGGTGAATGTGGACGGGTAAATCGGAGAGATTTTGTTGGGTTTGAATGGTGGTATCGTCCTTGGATTTTTTGGTTGAGATTTTTGGTCTTAGCATTGGGCGGGAAAATTTTGAGGAAATGGTAGAGGTGTTTTTGGGTTGAGGTCTTGATTTGGCAGTAGCAAGAAGAGCACGGCGCGACGGAAACTGTGGAGGTGGAAGAGGGTGGCGTGGTGGTGTTGAGGATACGTGAGAGCCATCGGAATCGGCGTCTGAATCCATGGGAGATTGCTCGGAGTTGGAAGACTGGCACTTTTGCTCTCTTTTCCCGCCAATAGGTTAATGTTGTCCACATAAAAAAGGCAAAAGTACTCATTATCCCTGAACTTAAAGTTTTTTATACGGTGTACACTTAAATTAAATTTCATTTTAATTACCCTCGAACTTGTTTATTCCTCCATCGCGTACACCTTTTTTGTCCAACTGGCGTAGAAATTGACAACACATTCTACTAGGCGCGTGAGAAAGTGATTTTTTGCGACATCACAAAGTTACAACGGTAAAAAAACGTAAAATCTCCATTTTTCTTTAATATTTGGCATATTTTAAATGAAAAATAGGGCAAAATATAAATGAAAAGTAAAGGAAACAAAGATTAACACTTACTTGGTAAGAATTTCAGACAAATTTGAAATTTAATCGACCAACTTCACGTCTAGAAAAACCCAAATCCAGAAGAAGTTCCGCGAAATCAGCTCTTATTCAAAAATAACTTTTAAACAATGAATTTTAAATTTAAGAAATTTATTTTTTGCAATATTAATTTATCTAGGTGGCTATTATTTATCCAGGTGGAAATCCACATCACCACTTTTGCCAACTGTCGCGCGCGTGTAGTCACAATAGGAGCAGGTGGACGAAAAAGGTGTACACGACGGAGGAATAAACAAGTTCGAGGTAATTAAAACAGAATTTAGTTTAGGTGTACACCGTATAAAAAGCTTCAAGTTCAGGGGGGTAATGAGTACTTTTGCCATTAAAAAAAGGTATGATATACCTCAACTTTGTCATTTAGCCTTATAAAGTGGTTTACATATATTTTTATTGTTACAAAATTGGCTCACATATCTTCTTTAATCTTACAAAAATAACTCATGTATATCATGTCCTTATAAAGGTAATAAAATTAATTTTTTTGATATTTAATTTTTATTTAAAATCATATATTTGAATTTTTTTCAGAGATAAGTTACTTTTTAGTTCTTTGATTATTATTATTTGAGTTTCTTATTCTTATTTCATTTTTGTTTCATTCTTTAGAGCAAACATATGATAAATAAAAAGAAAGAGGTGTGAACGAAAAAAAGAAAAAAAATTAAAACTAATTTCTTTGTGGCTATATTGTAATTTAGTTTTTATATTTGTAAAAAAAAATGCAGCATCTATAATAAATTTTATAAGAAAATAAGTGGAAAAAATAAATTTGATCATCAAAATAATAAATTCAAATTAGTTGAATTAGAAAAAACTATTTGAGAAGTATCAAATATACCTATATATGGATCATTATCACTGAGTAAATTATAAATTCTTCAACAACAATGATTGATAACAGAGATAGCAATTGAAAATTAAAATTTATGCCGGAGAATTTATCCGGCTATCAATAATTTACCTTTTTCGATCTGAAAATTGTATTTTCTAATTTAACTCAAAAAAAACGAAATTTAAAAAGAAAAGAAACTCAAAGGCAAATGAAATGAAGAAGAAATAAGAGAAATGAGAGGGAGAGTCATGAGTGCCAAGCTTCTTGGCAGTAGCAAAATTGGAAAAAAATAATAAAGAAAACGTGAAATACAATATATGGTGAAGAAAATAAAAGTTTAAAAGAATAATTTTTTTAAAAGTTAAAATAAAAATTTATAAGAAATAGACACGTGTCAGCGTGTGTCAGTCACTTTTTAATAAAATTTTGGGTGAGACATTTTAAGGGGGCGTATATTCCACTTTAAAATAGTCTAGGGGTTTCATAGGACCCCTTCAAAGTTGGTCTGTGTAACAACAATTCGTCCATAGTTGGAGTTAGAGCCGTCAAAATGGGCTTAGCCCATGGGGCCGGCCCAACCCTACCCGTTATTGGGGTAGGGTTGGGATAAGATTTTTCAAGCCCATTTTAAACTAGGGCTTATAAGTCCGACCCATATAAGCAGAGGCGAATCTAGGATTTTTCAAACATGGGTGCACCTAGAAAAATATATTAAGTGGGAATTGATCCGAACATGGATGCATCAAGAAAAATGTATTAAGTGAGAATTGGTTCTTCCTCCTCAAGGTTAAAAGTTCAACATTTAACCATGTGGACCAGATAGACTTCTTATAGCACGGGTGCAAGAATATAATAATATACAAATTTTAGAAAATATATATATAAAATATCTAGTTTTCCGAAGAGACCACGGGTTCCGGTGCCCTATTTTTTACAAATAGATTCGCCACTGCATATAAGCCCTTGGCCCTTGAGGCTTGATCGGGGCTAGGCCGGGGTCGGCCCATGGGCCAAAACTTTTTATTTAAGAGTAATTTACAATAATCTCACAAGTATATAATCTAATTATTTGAATACACGCTATGTTGTAATATTATAAATCTTCGTACCCAGATAGTATCTCAAAATATATGGACTCAAAATTGAGTTAATTTGTTCTAGATACACTTTATCTAAGTAGATTCACATGTATCTAGGATGCATATATAAATCTCACGCCCTCGCCTCCCTCCTATCTTGCTTGTCACTTTCTTATCTCACTCGCATATCCAGTACGCGAGATACATGCTAATTACACTAGATTTTTGTTAGTGTTATTGAAACAACATCATTGTTTGTCATATTTGATTTGAAAATCTTCTCATTTTTTTGATGTTGTAGAATTATAAGTTTAAAATGAAAAAAAGAAAGAAAAAAAAACAGAAGGGCTAGCCCGCCCCAGCCCTCATCCCTTCTAGGGTTGGGTTGGGTTGGACATTTTCAGGCCCTACCAAATGAAGGGCCGGCCCACCCTAGCCCTTCAAATTCCTTGGCCCTCGAGGCTTGGGCCCGTTGGGGCGGGGCCGGCCCTTTTTGACAGCTCTAGTTGGAGTGTGTTTTGAACCCCTTTCCCTTCAAAATATTAAATTGCACGTAGCTAATATTCTCTCAAACGATTGCAAATACATAACCTAAAACATTCACAATTAGTCGATTACTATTGGAAGCTAGGTAAAATATTGAAAGATTCGATTTTAGATGAACAACTGATTTTCTTTTTTTTTTAAAGTTGAAAAGGTGTTAAATCAAAAAAGGAGTTTGAAGAATTTTTAAAAAAAGTTAGCACGATTTTACCTTTTTGGAATACAAATCCACCCATAGACGATTTTGGGCCATTATTTTAGGAAATTTTTTCAAAACAACAACATTTAGCACTTAATAGGACCTGTTAGCTATTTTTTAAATATTTATTAAAAGTAGTTATATTTTAATTTGTTGTGGGGCTGATTTATGTTTTTTTTTTTTCTTTGGTTTAACTTAACAGAATATATAACTAAAAAAATAACAAATTAGAGAAAATCAAGGGATAGAATCTTTCAAATTAGGTAAATAGTGATAAAAATTCATATTTACGTTACAGAGATTAGGAGACCCAAATAGACTCTTCTCTCCCATCTTTGTCAAACGCCATTAGCGACTTTCAATTCTCCATTGATAATCCTCCTTCTTCGTAGAAGTCAAGTGGATTGATCAGCATTTTTGCTGGAACAAGGGAGATATATATCAATGAAGATAGATTTTAAATACAAAATTGGACTAGTAGGAGATAACCGACCGAAAAAACTCGTTGAATTACATAATTGACAAGCAATTTCAATTTGATCTTCGAGCTATATTCGATCAGGTATTCAATCAAAAGTTTCACCTAAAATAATCAATGTAGTGTGCAAGATACAACATGAAAATTAGAATGAATACAAATACAAAATAGCACACATAATGAAAATAATACAATTTGTTGAGGAATGATACACTATTTTGGGGAAAAAAATATAATGTGAAAGAAATGGGATACAATTATGCTTATAAAAACAAATTCATTTGACATACTTATTGAAATGACTACAAACTAAAAAAGAAATGCAACATTCTTAATAAACATACAAATGATGAGTAAAGAAAAATAATTGACAAACAAAAATTAATATGAATACAATTCTGGTATGAATACAAATTTTGTTTATGCAAAGTGAATACAACTTAAGTATAGGGAAAAGGGTCTGAAAAATACTCTAACTTTGGTCGAAATTGTTGTTACAATAACAAACTTTATGGAGGACCTTTTACCCTCTGCACTATTTAATAGTGTATTTTAAAGGTATATATGTGTCCACGTGGACACATTACTATTTATAATTATGCAATATTTATGATGTCCACGTGGGTACATATATACCTTTAAAATACACTATTAAATAGTGCAGGGGGTAAAAAGTCATTTCCAAAGTTTGGTATCGTAACAACAATTTCGGCCAAAGTTCAAATATATTTTAGACCTTTTTCCCTTAAGTTTATGCAAGATGAATACAAATTTTGTTTATGCAATAGGAATAAAAATTAATATGAATATAATTTAGGTTTTTAACTTATAACTCCATTCAAATAAGTATGCAATCGCATACATAACTACAATGACAATATATTCAATACATTTACTGAAAATTTTGTGAAATATAATTAAATACCTCTTCATCGATTTTATGTTCGACTTCGATTTAATGTTCAGGAAGTTGTTCTTCATCAAATTTTTCGACTTCTTCCGCACCCACAAATTTTCTCTTTTTTTTTTACTGATGATGTCCTTACTCTTGATGATATTGCTATTTTGAGCTTGCTGAAGATTTTATGCGGATAGGATCATGTAGAAACTTAGATTTGCTCTCTTCAACCATTTTAGCCGCAAAATTTACATTTTTAAACAATTTTTGAGTAATGCATAGATCAAAAGAAGAAAAATCCCCAAAAGGCAGATGATTATGTGGGATATCTTATATAGTCCTCTTTGGATCATACATTAGAGTGAAAAATTGGTGCTTTCCCCTTAAATAAAGCCTTGAACAAAAATGGTGAAATTGCTAAACACACAAAATCTATATAGAATCAAAAAAACATTAGAAGATTTAGAAGCGGTGATTACTATTCTAATATAGAACAGATGAATACAAAAAAAAAACTCAACAAGTCAAATATCTAAAACCTAAAAAAGCCGCAAAAGATACATGACGAATCAATGGAATTGTGATGTAAATCTTTCAAAAAAAATTACGATTTTTTTTTTAAAAGAAAGAAAAAGGTGAAGCTTGATAAGAGAGGAGCGAGATTCTGATTTTAACAAGGAAACATAGAGGGAATGGGATGTGAAAGAACGTGGGTCTAATTTTTTGTTTTAATTAAAGCCCAAAGTGTGGGTATTAGTTAGGAAAATTAAGAACTAGACTAGGATATATTTTATTTGCTATATAAATAAAATATTATTCTTTTTAATAAATATTTTAAGTGTAGCTGTTTTCAATAAATAAGTTAGAAATTTTGATTAGTCCCATAATTTTTTTCATTATTGGGATTAGGATTTATATTATAGTGAATAATTAAAATTATTGAATAATAATTGAGAGGAAAATGTGAAAAGATAACTTTGTCTAAAATGAAGTCTTTTAATGAGAGGTAAAAAGTTCAAACAACATTTCTAAGGACCTTCATGTTTTTAATATAACTAGTCAACTATACGTGTTTTGCACATGTATATTGTTGTCAATCTGTGTTTAAAACAGAATTACTGATTCCAATAAACTTTGCAGAAACACGAAATAACCAAAGTTTAAATGAACCAGTAAGAACAGAAGAACATAAATTAATTCAGAACAACTAAAATATGTAAAACATACCAGAATCTGGAAAAAGACAGAACGGAAAAGATCAAGCCCACTGAATGCACAGTGTCCCCTTAAAGAAATTATTCCCCTCTAGTATCCGAGGTTTGATTTGGAATATGTCCTCCCAGGATAGAATGATCTCAATCACCAGCGTATTGATACCCAAAACTCTGGTGTCAGCGAACCACTCAACAACAGTAAAGTACACGAAGAAACTTTGTGCAGAAGAAGAAGAAATCAGAAAAATTCGTAAGGAATTTTTTTGAAGAATCAATGTATTTATAGGCAAGAGGAACTGGTTCCGAAAGGTTGCAGCCCTTTCAGAATCCATACGACCATTCATGAAAGTTTGCAACCTTTCAAACGGTCATGGCAACCTTTCAGAACAATCACTTTCAACGGCGGGAAATTCAAATAAAACGGGAAAGAATTTAAATAAAATGGGTCGCGCGCGGATCCGAGTCGGGTCGGTCAATTAACTGAATAATTAAAATAAACTTTGTCCAAAAATAATCTCTCGATCGATCATATTCCAAAGACAAAGCCAAAGTCGAGCGATGACGACGAAGGCGCGAGGGGGGTTCCTCTTTCCAACCCTTTTAACAATTAATAGGAGTGTTTCTATATTTAAACTCTTCTATTTTTCTTTCCACCACCGATGAGGAAGAAATGTCTTTTCACTAAAGCATAAGAGGATTTTTCAAGTTTCCAACTTTCCAAGTTCCTCTCCTTTCATCTTTCCTCCATTTCCCATTAACTCTTGCTACATACCCAACAATCCCACATGAATGGGGAATGGTTATAACATAAGGAATGCACGGACGAGTGTGTACTTTACAATCAAGGATCAATTGCATCTGGATAAGTAGATTTCCCCTTGGACTTTCCGTAGTGAACATATGTCGGATATACTCGGTCAATCGGTAGATGCGATATCTTTGAACCGTCGAGCTTTGATGTATACCTAAACAACCATATGTCACACAATTAACCCTTTACCGTTTATGGTTCTTACAGTTGTGTTACACCTCATGTTTCATGAGTGTATAGAGAATAGACTTTTGACATAAAATTCTCTTTGAAGTGACTTACAATTCACACTCACATAGGTGATTTCTAACTGTTTCATCTCGTAGATACACTATTTGGTCAAATATGCCAAACTTAGCAAATCATTAAAAACTTTAAGCTTTATTAATTCATTAACAAGCCTTAAAGTCTTAACCTTGTTCCTGAACATTGTCTTCATCATGAGAATGGATCGAGTTGATTGACAATGTCGAACCGTCAGTCACAACTTTGTTTTTCTCCTTGAATCTAGCTCTTGGGATCTTCAGTCTACTAGATAGAGTTACCACCATGCTGACTTGTCCTAAGCCGTAAACCCATTCTCTTAGATGATCTTTCAACTGTTTCTCTCACTAGGCCTTTCGTTAGTAGATCTGACACATTATCGCTTGACTTCACATAGTCAATTGTGATGATTCCACTAGAGAGCAGTTGTCTTATGGTATTGTGTCTCTGTCGTATATGACGAGACTTACCGTTGTACATGACGCTCCCTGCCCTACCTATTGCTACTTGAATATCACAATGTATACAAATAGGTCCCACAGGTTTGGGCCAGAATGGAATATCCTCTAGGAAATTCTGGAGCAATTCAGCTTCTTCACCAACCTTATCTAAAATAATAAATTCAGATTCCATTGTGGAGCTAGCGATACATGTCTGTTTGGACGATTTCCAAGAGACTGCTCCTCCACCAAGTGTAAACACATAACCACTTGTGGATTTTACTTCATTTGACACAGTGATCCAATTTGCATCACTATATCCTTCAATCACGGCATGATATTTATTATAATGCAAACCATAGTGTTGTGTATGTTTCAGATACCCCAGCACACGTTTCATTGCCATCCAGTGAGTTTGATTCGGATTACTAGTGAACCGACTCAGTTTGCTAATAGCACATGCTATATCTAGTCGCGTACAATTCATAATATACACCAAACTTCCCAACACTCTGGCATATTCCAATTGAGAGTCACTTTCACTTATATTCTTTTGAAATGTAAAGCTTAAATCAATTGGAGTTTTGACAACATTGAAATTCAAGTATTTGAACTTATCCAATACTCTTTCAATATAATGAGATTGAGTTAATGCTAGTCCCTGAGGAGTTTTGAGAATCATGATCCCTAAGATCAAATCAGCAACTCCTAAGTCCTTCATATCGAATTTGCTGGACAGCATGCGCTTAGTAGCATTTATATCATCATCTTTACTCATTATTAACATGTCATCAACATATAGACAAACAGTGACTTCATGATTCAAAATGTTTTTAATGTAAACACACTTATCACATTCGTTAATCTTGAATCTATTTGCCAACATTGTTTGGTCAAATTTAGCATGCCATTGTTTGGGTGCTTGCTTGAGCCCATAAAGCGACTTCACAAGTCTGCACACTTTCTATTCTTTACCAGGAACTACAAACCCTTCAGGTTGTTTCATGTAAATTTCTTCCTCCAACTCTCCATTTAAGAAGGTTGTCTTTACATCCATTTGGTGGATTTGAAGATCATGCACTACCGCTAGTGCTATCAACATCCTAATTGATGTTATCCTTGTTACTGGAGAGTATGTATCAAAGTAGTCCAGACCTTTCTTTTGTTTGTATCCTTTGACTACAAGTCTAGCCTTATATTTGTCAACAGTCTCATCAACTTTCATTTTCCTTTTAAAGATCCACCTTGATCCTAAAGGTTTATTTCCTGGAGGAAGATCAGCCAATTCCCAAGTATGATTACTTAAAATTGATTCGATCTGACTATTAACTGCTTCTTTCTAATAAGTTGACTCAGACGAAGACATAGCTGCTTTAAATGTTTGAGGCTCATTTTCAAGCAACAGTGCCACAAAATCTGGTCCGAAAGAAGAGGGTTTCCGTTAATACTACGCCTAGGATCCTCACTAGGTAGTGTATTTTCCATTGATTCTTCCCGTGGTCGTTTAGGTCTTTCACTAGTCGACTCACATTCAGTTTTATACAGATAAATGTGTTCAAAGAACTCAGCGTTATCTGACTCAATTATCGTATTAACATGAATCTCAGGATTGTCATATTTGTGAACCAAAAACCGACAGGCCTTACTGTTCACAACATATTCAATAAATACACAATCCACTGTTTTGGGCCCAATTTTCACCCTCTTGGATAGAGGAACCTCTACCTTGGATAGATACCCCCACACTTTGAAATATTTCAAGTTGGGTTTCCTTCCTTTCCAAACTCATATGGAATTGATTGCGTTTTGCTACGGGGTACCCTATTGAGTATCTTATTAGCCCTAAGGATGGCTTCCCCCCAAAGGTTTCGCGGTGAACCAGAACGATTATCAAGGCATTCATCATTTCCTTTAATATTCTATTCTTCCGTTCCGCCAAACCATTTGATTGTGGTGTATAGGGTGCAATAGTTTGATGAATAATACCATATTCCAAACATATCTCTGCAAAAAGAGATTCGTATTCTCCATCTTTATCACTCCGAATCATTTTTATCTTTAGATTCAATTGATTCTCCACTTCATTTTTGTATTGCTTACATGCATCGATTATTTCATCCTTACTATTAAGCAAATATACATAACAAAATCGAGTGCAATCGTCAATAAATGTTATAAAATACTTTTTCCCACCACGAGATGGTGTTGACTTCATATCGCATATATCTATGTGAATTAAGTCTAAAGGTTTTAAAAAAAATTCAACAGACTTGTAAGGATGTTTAACAAACTTACTTTCTACACAAATTTTGCATTTCAATTTATCGCATTTGAAATCAGGCAATACTTCTAAAGTAACCAATTTTCACAAGGCTTTGTAATTTACATGTCCCAAACGGGCATGCCATAAATCGTTTGACTCCAATAAGTAAACAGATGCAGAATTCTTATTAATACTGTCAAGAACCATTACATTCAGTTTGAAGAGGCCCTCATTGAGGTAGTCCTTTCCTAAGAACATATCATTCTTACTTATTACAGCTTTGTCACTAACTAGGACACACTTAAACCCGTTCTTAACGAGCAGTGCAGCAGAAACTAAATTCTTCCTAATAGTAGGAACGTGCAGAACGTTGTTCAGAGTCAACACCTTGTCGGATGTCATCTTCAATATTACTTTCCCAGTTCATGTAATCCTTGTTGTTCCTGTGTTCCCATGAACAAATCTTCATCGAATTCAGCAGGAGTGTACGTTGAAAAGGCTTCTTTCGCAGAGCAAATATGTCGAGTGGCACCTGAGTCGAGAAACCTCTCCTTGGGATTTTTAACTAAGTTGCACTCCGAGATCATTGCACAGAGGTCATTTGCATCTTTCATCTCTTCCACGATGTTTGCTTGACTTTTGCCTTTGTCTTTGTCTTTGTCCTTTCTTGGAGCACGACAGTCAGAAGACTTGTGACCAGCCTTACCACAGTTGTAACAGTTGCCGTTGAATTTCTTCTTGGCATGTTCTGACTTCTGTCCGTTGGACTTCTTTCTCTTCTTGCCTTTGGTAGGAGCTTCTTCAACAATATTAACTCCAATTATTGTCGAACTCTTACAAGACTTCTTTTCGGCGGTCTTGTTATCTTCCTCAATCTTGAGTCGAATCACAAGATCTTCAAGCTTCATTTCCTTACGTTTGTGCTTTAGATAATTCTTGAAGTCGTTCCACGAAGGAGGTAACTTCTCGATCATTGCAGCCACTTGAAAAACTTCATTTACTACCATATCTTCAGCAATCAGATCATGGGAAATAAGTTGAAGTTCTTGCACTTGTGATCTAACCGTTTTATTATCTACCATTTATAGTCTAAAAACTTTGCGACCACAAACTTTTTCAAGTATACATCTTCTGTCTTATATTTCTTCTCAAGTGCATCCCACAATTCTTTCGAAGTTGTCATTACACTATAGACATTATATAAGTCATCCTCTAAAGCACTCAGAATGTAGACCTTACATAGGAAGTCTGCTTGTTTTCATGCTTCAATAATCATGAATTTTTCTCTATCTGGCATTTCAGCAGCAGGCACTGGAGTTTCTTCATTGGTAAATTTCTGCAGACCAAGAGTGGTAAGCCAGAAAAATACCCGTTGCTGCCATCCTTTGAAATTCACACCAGAGAATTTTTCAGGTTTTTTTGTTGGTGGTATAGCAGTTCGGGGTGGTGTAGCAACAGCCACTGTAACATTGTTGTTTGCCATTTCTGATAAAGAAAAATTGATACAGACTTAGTAAGCAATAACTTAAAATTGCAGACTTAAAGGAGTATAAAACCACGAAGGTTTTTGTCTCCACCAGAAACACAGATTAAAAATAAAATAAATAATATCCTTAAGATTGTTGCCAATCTGTGTTTAAAACAGAATTAATGATTCCAATAAACTTTGCAGAAACACGAAATAACCAAAGTTTAAATGAACAGAATAACATAAATTAATTCAGAACAACTAATATTTGTAAACCATACCAGAATCTGGAAAAAGACAGAACGAAAAAGATCAAGCCCACTGAATGCACAGTGCCCCCTTAAGGAAATTATTCCCTTCTAGTATCCGAGGTTTGATTTGTAATATGTCCTCCCAGGATAGAATGATCTCAATCACCAGCGTATTGATACCCAAAACTCTGGTGTCAACGAACCACTCAACAACAGTAAAGTGCACAAAGAAACTTTGTGCAGAAGAAGAAGAAGAAGAAATCAGAAAAATTCGTAAGGAAAAAATCTGAAGAATCAATGTATTTATAGGCAAGAGGAACTGGTTCCGAAAGGTTGCAACCCTTTCAGAATCCACACGACCATTCATGAAAATTTGCAACCTTTCAAACGGTCATGACAACCTTTCAAAACAATCACTTCCAACGGCGGGAAATTCAAATAAAACGGAAAAGAATTTAAATAAAATGGGTCGCTTGCGGATCCGAGTCGAGTCGGTCAATTAACTGAATAATTGAAACATTTTGGTTAATTAACGAATTAATTGAAATGTTTTGGTCATTTAATTTAATTAATTAAATAAATAATTAAGTAAATAATTAAAATAAACTTTGTCCAAAAATAATCTCTCGATCGATCCAAAGCGAGCGACTACGGCGCGAGGGGGGTCCCTCTTTCCAACCCTTTTAACAATTAATAGGAGTGTTTCTATATTTAAACTCTTCTATTTTTCTTTCCACCACCGATGAGGGAGAAATGCATTTTCACTAAAGCATAAGAGGACTTTTCAAGTTCCCAACTTTCCAAGTTCCTCTCCTTTCATCTTCCCTCCATTTCCCATTAACTCTTGCTACATACCCAACATGTATTGCGTTGATTAATAATAAAGGTATAGAAAAAAAAATCAAATTATGTATATGTTATATTATTTAGTACAATTTTTTTTTAAAATAATTAAGATAAAACTGTTGATATTAAAAGTCAATATTATGTTTGTATTGATACACGAAAACACTCTTTAAATAATAGCATAAAAGAAAAAAAAAACGAATTACTCTATATATGAGCATAATAAGATGATATAACTATTTGTAACAAATTAACAATACCCGTAAGGATTATGGTAAAGCAATAGATGACAACCTAAAAAATGTTGTACCACTAAATGATGAAATAATAGCTTCTTTTATAAAGGTGATTGTCTATATAATTCAGGAAAGAAAAAAATTGAACTACACAAAGTAAATAATCTTTCAAGTTCACAAAAATAAATAAATTAAAGTTACAAAATTTGAGAGAAAATAAAATTACATTCTCTATTGCGTCAAACCATTAATTTAAAACTTTAGATTTGCAACTTTACTTCAGGTTATCATAATCACACTAACAATTAAGGAACAAAAAATAAATTTAGTGAACAAAATTTCGTATAGATATCAAACATCAAATTATGTTGATATTGATGCATGAAAACACATGTTTAACAATAGTTACATGCATATGAGCATAACAATATTATATAACTATTGTAAAGTCTTTTAATGAAAGGGTATATTATTTTTAAAACTACTAACTAAAAGAAATAATAATAATAATAATAATAAAAAGACATAAAAATGATGATAATGAATGTAAGAAGATTACTTTAAAGTTTGTTTCAAAATATCTACCTAAAAAGAATTTAAAATTCTTTTTTAATATAATGTAATATTCTAATTGATTTATAATGTTAAATATTATAATTTCTTATGTATATCAAGCAAGGACTTCAATTAATCTCAAAGTTCTTAAATAATTAAAATATTGTCTTATTTTATAAAGAAATTAACTTCCATCCATTGAAAGTAGACAAGAAAATTACACGCCAGTTCATTTTTAGAAATACTTATTTCTCTTAATTTAATTATTATATTGTTATATTTAAATAAAAATAACAAAAAGAGTATTATAGGAGTTTGTTTAGTATTCTTATTGGATTGCTAGAAATAAGAAAGATTTTTTCACTACTTTCTTGTCCTCATTATTTTCACCTTGTTCTCCGTCAACACCACAATTTGAGACAATCATCAATAGTAACTTAATTTAGAGTTCAAGTTACTATATAATACTCCTTTTATTATTATTATTATTATTATTTAAATATTAATAAAAGTAAATATATTAAGAGAAACAAGTATTTCTAAAAATAAACTGACGGTGTAATTTTTTTATCCATCGATATAAGTTAATCTCTTTTATAAAAGTGTTCATCTCTTTCAATTGAAAATGGTTTGGTTTTAAAAATTCTAAGTAAATAACATTATAGGTAAAAGTTAATTCATAAATCAACATTGCTAAAAATAATAATCTGCACAAAGAACCCCCAAGGCCTTGCTCAAGTGGCAAAAGGTGGAGGATTTGTGGCTTAGGTCGCAGGTTCAAGCCCCACACCATGCAAAGCGAAGCCTGGTATTTAAATGGAGCAGGGTAGAGGGGCAGACCCATTATCCACCGAGTTTAGAAGGTTGTGATTGATCCAAAGGGCGGATCACACATGGATTTCTCGGTTATCAAAAAAAAAGTCTGCACAAAGAAAAGAAAAGACATTATTAACATCACAATTAGTACTTTACACGTTTAAAAATAATTCCTAAATTAGCTTTGTTAAAAAAACAATTAAAACATATTCCTTAGTCTGTACAAAGAAAAGACATTATCACAATTAGTAGTCTTCGAGTCCAAGTACAATACTAATATTCTCAACTCTTCAATAACGAAAGTTTAGTTGATTATAAAGTCCTAAATATTAGAAAAATAATTAAATTATAATTAGTTTTTAAAAATAGTGAAAAAACGATTTTGTCTAAGGTGAATTTTTTAAATAAAGAATAAAAAGTTCAACCAATATTTCTAAGAAGTACCTCTTGTGCTTTAATATAATACTAGTTAAGTGTACGCGCTTTGCATATATATATATATATCGCGTTAATTAAATAATAAATATACATATAAAGAACAAATTATTCTCTATATATTTTATGTATTATATACAAAAAAAAAAAAAAAAAAAGACTTGATTTTGGTGTTTCGAGATATATGAGTTATCTTTGATATCTACTTTAACTCTGCCATTGGTATTAAAAGTCGAAATTAATTATATTGATATTAATACACAAAAATACACTCTAAAGTCTAAACAATAAGGTAAATGAAAAACAAACTATGTTACATAAATGCATAATAATATAACACAAGTATTTGTAAAAATAAGCTAAAACTCACCCAAAATACAATTAAAAAAAATTACGTTAGTCGAGTATATAAACTAAATCATCATATATCATAATTAGTCTTTAAAAATGAAGCCAAGAATCAAACTCACAATTAATTAATTAGTTTAAAGAATTCAAATCCTAAGTTGACTCTTAAAGGTAAATTAATTCAATTAGTTAAAAGAAACATAATCCTAAAGTGACTCTTCAATTACTTATTTTTTTCTTTCCATATATTTTATAAGTTTAGTAAAAGAAAACTACTTAATTTTTAAATTTTTTAGCTATATTTTTGGGACTTTTTAAGCTATTTTTTGGACTTATTTTTAAAAAAAAAAAATAACTTTTTGAGTATTTTTTTGTGTGGACATTTTTAAAGCTATTGTCGGACTTTTTAGCTATTGTTTATTGGGACCTTTTTTGACTATTTTTTTTGGACATTTTTCAAACCTACTCGGTTTTAATTGGAAGAATATTCTTAGTAAGAAGAAATTTAACTATAATAAGGAAATCTTTTTTATTTAATTTTTATTATGTTTACTATAGTAAATATTAATATTAGGATTTATATTATAGTGAATAATTAAATAATAATCGAAAGAAAAAGGGTGAAATTTGAAAAGGTTTTAGTGAAGGACAAAAAGGTCGGAAACCAATTAGAAAACGGAACCCTTTGTATTTTGGTAAACAAGTTGATAAAAAGACCCCAACTTACATTCTACTACTTCATAATCCTAAAGCTCCAATGGAGAGAAGAAGAAGAAGAATGATTGAAGAATCAATAATGAAGCAAATGGTAATAGACGAGAGAAGAAGAAGAATCGGTGAAGATTCAACAATGGTAATAGACGAGAGAAGAAGAAGAATCGGCGAAGATTCAACAATGGTAATAGACGAGAGAAGAAGAAGAATCGGCGAAGATTCAACAATGGTAATAGACTATTTAGCAGACATGGGATCAACAATGGCTATTGACGTAGATAACATAGATGATATCAACATGATCGGCGGCGGCGGTGGCGAAGAACAAATACGTGTAGTTGACTCCAACTTCTTCAATCGTTTTCAGGATGATTTCGATGATTCGGACATCAATTAAATCTATTACCTGTTTACTTTGCCTAGGATTTACTTTGCTTTAAAAAAAAATTATGTGATGTTTTTGCTTTTCAATATCAACTTCTTATATTGTAAATTCATCATAGTCGTCTTCTTTTATTGTTTTTTTGGTTTTCCACTTGGTGTCTGGAACCCACATTATTATGCAGAGCTCATTTGGGCCCAACAAGATTTTCACCATATCCAGGTCTCGACTCGAGACCTCTGATTAAGGGTGAAACACTCCTAACCCACGTTGGTGTCTTCTTTTATTGTTACTTGGTCACTTTTGTCATCTTCATCGGCGGAAAGCTTTACAAGAATAATAATCAATTCGTCGTCAGCCATTCTAACTGCCCAACAACCCAGATTTGAGTCTTAATTGCCTCTCTTTTTTTTGAATTTATTAGGGATACGCATTTTAGTTTACTTCCCATAGAAGCCATAAAAGAAAAATGTCTCGATAAACAACAATACATACATGATTGAGGTAACCACATTAATTAATCACTAACCTTATCATCATATTTCTTAATTATTTGACACATATAGATAGCCTTATAACACTTGATGATTATTGTTATACTTAAGGTACTTAATATGACTACGGCTTATAAGAATAACATTTGATTTCTCATTGGAATTGCTTATTGTAATTGTATTCGAGTGAGTTCTCAATACCATACTTAATATGACTACGGCTAAAACATACTTAATATGACTATGTAAGAATAACATTTGATAGGGAACATACTTGATAGGGTTGGTTATTGTATTCGAGAAACGACTAATTTAAAAATTGAAAAAATGAGAAGTACAAGGCTTTCTATGCTAACTTCTTCTGCTAGAAAGTAAATACATTTCAATGGATTAAAGCAAAATTTTAATAAAAAAGGCTTTCTATGGTAACTTCTCGTCGTCATCCATTCGAACAGCCCAAATTTGTATTCAGATAACAAGAAAGTTGCATATCTTACTAAGAACTAGGTGTCTAAAATTTGAAACACAGACATAATAGAAAAGGATCAACCATGTGTGGTTCCGTCATGTACCTAGTTCAGATATAATATTTCATATCACAACTATGGAATCAGTTGATAAGCAATAGCCTCGTAATTAAGCAAGAGGAACAGATATATAGCCAATAGGAAATATTGGTAGCTATATAACTCACAATGGTTACTTCAATCAAAATGCTCCAATACGCACCACTAAATTGATATTTATTTTTTAAGCAAGCCACTCACCGCAGACCTCCTTTGATTTACTTCCTATGCTAATTCATGAGCTAAGCAACAAGATAGGCTAATGAATTTCAGTATTGTAATCTTAAGTGTCGTTTCGTCACTATCAATCTATGTTTGAAATTAAATCTTTTAATTCAGGCTATTCGTTTTCATACTTTTTTTTGCAAATGAAATAACTAAACTTTTATTGTTATGAATACATTTAGATGACAGTTTCAATGTCCACGTTTTCATTTCCCTCTTGGAATTGGAAACAGATACTAAGATTAAATAAACTAAAAACAAGAAGATCATATGAATAAGAAAGGGGAAGAGAAAATCTGAATTGTATGGAATCGTAAAAAGGATGGGAGAAGAGAGACGGAGAAGATACATGAGTTAAATTAAAAAGACGAAAAAGCCTTTTATAATACTAATGTGTTTGAATTATAAATTAAGGGTATTTAAGGAAAACAGTAGGTGGGGACAATAGTAACCTACTACCTTGACCCCGGGGTACGGAGCCCTACCCTACCCCGCGGCCCAGGACACCCGGGGCCCTACCCTACTCCCCGGCCACAGGGCATTCGTGCCCCGAGGCCCTACCCGACCCCCCGGCCACAGGGCATTCGTGCCCCGAGGTCCTACCCTACCCTACCCCTGGGAACCCGTTCCCCGAGGCCCTACCCTACCCCCCACCCCCTGGCCCAGGACACCAGTTCCCCGAGGCCCTAACCTACCCCCCATCCCCGGCCCCAGGGCACCCGAGCCCCGAGGCCCTACACTACCCCCGGCCCCAGGGTACCCGTGCCCCGAGGCCCTACCCCACCCTTGACCCTGAGGCCCTACCCCACCCCCCACCCTCGACCTCGAGGCCCTACCCCACCCCCATCCTTGACCCCGGGGTACGGGGCCCTACCCTACCCCCCGGCCCAGGACACTCGGGGCACGGGGCCCTACCCTACCCCTCGGCCCCAGGGCACCCGTGCCCCGAGGCCCTACCCTATCCTACAGCCTGGCATTCGTGCCCCGAGGCCCTACCCTACCCCCCGGCCCAGGGCATTCGTGCCCCGAGGCCCTACCCTACCCTTACCCTCCATCCCCGACCCTAGGGCACCCGTTCCCCGAGGCCCTATCCTACCCCTACCCCTCCACCCTCGACCCCAGGGCACCCGTTCTCCGAGGCCCTACCCCACCCCCCACCCTCATCCATAGA